>JAQZBX010098708.1:0-11555 GCA_029593785.1 Cabassous unicinctus
CAAAATTGGCAAAAGTAAGCCAAAGATACAGAATGAACACAGAAAGTGAAAAAAAAGAAAATTCATGACTTTCAAGAAACCCCAATGAGATTACAGGAGACATCTCATCCAAAGCAATTGAAGCCAGGAGGCAGTGGAATTACATTTTCTTAGTAATAAAATATTTTAAAACACCTGTCAACCTAGGAAAGTATATACACGGAAACCATCCTTCAATGATAAAACAATCTAGAATTAACTTCTGACATATAAAACTCTTGAAAGTCATGAAATCTGTCATTATGAGAATAATAATAATAATTGAAAATCAAGGACTACTCTTGAAAACATCAGGGAATTGTAGTTATGGAAAAAAAGTTGCCACAAAAATATATGGTGGGACAGGAAAATAAAGAAAATCATTGCTATTTGATTACCTGAACAAAAGACAAGGAACCATGAGCTAGTAGGTATACTTACATGGTAATTTAAACAATTAAATTACTTGGGTTTAATTTGGGATAGCTTGTGACTGAAAGAGAGGTGTAGTATAATGTATTTGCAGGTTCCAACACTATTGTATTACAACTTAGAATCCCATCATTTTCTCACAGTGAAATTTTGAGAATGGCTGTGATGTTAAATATACCAAGAGCCACCTGTATCACCAAGGAATTCTCTTCAGGAAAAAAAAAACCATAACATATAACAAATAAAAACTTTATTAGAGTCTTACCTCACAGAGTGAAATGGTCTTTACCCTACTCCAACACTGTAGCCTTTCTGCCTTATTTAAAGGATGAAAAAAATCTAAACAATTTTGAAAACTGAGATATAATAATAAAATTATAGTAAGCCTCTCCTCTGCAACTCATAAATAGCTAATTAACATGGCCTCAGTATGGTAACAGTAGGTTACTGAAATTTCTGCAAGACACATATTCTATATCAGAATTTCTTAGGAAGCCAAAGAAAACATGGGGAATATAAACAACATAATTATAGTAATTGCAAGCCTCTGTTATAAACACCTACAACAAGTAATAAATGCAGTCAACTTTCTAGTCATATTAACATAAAACTCCACAGTAAAGTTCTATTAAACTCAGTAGGCTTTACCCAATATATCAAGATTGGCTTTTGTCTCAGTTTGCCGCATCTGGTTTAACATTACACATAATTTTGCCTTTAAAAAACAATAATTGATTCTCTCCCGGTTTTAGAGGCCACAAGTCCCAATCCAAGGGGTCAGCAAGGAGTAGCTTTTTTTTTCAGAGTCTATAATATCCTGATGTTGGCATGCCACAATTCTTGGGGTTCCTTGGCTTACCTCTCTGCCTCTTGTCCAATGACAATCTCTCTAACTTTATGTCTGCTCTTCTGATATAAACTGAATTCTACCTTCTCCTTATAAGGAATATACTCACATGGATGAAATCACAAAATGATTCATTTTACCACAATTTAATAGAATTTTCAAAGGTCCTACTCACATATAATTGCACACCATTACTCATTTTAACATAAAAAAATCACTATTTACAAATAAATTCAAGAACACAGGAGTACAGATTAAGATTAAGGACATGTCTTTTGTTTGGGTACGTGGAGTCCATTCACTGGACTCCAAAATGACATTCTTTTCGAACATACAGTATACATTCACTTCCTCTCAAGAGCAAAAGCCTTATGTCACTTCAGTAACAGCTTTGAGTTCAAAGTCTCATCAAATTTAGTTATGGTGGCAGTTCAACTTTGGGTAAAATAGCTGTCTATTCCAAAACACAATGGAGTGACAGGCAAAGTTAGGTATCCCCATTCACAGTTGGAAGAAAGTGGAAGGAAAACTAGGATAAATTAACTGAAATAATTTTGTGACTTAGCAGGAAAAATCCCACTAGATTCTAAGTTCTGAAAGTCATCTGTGAAAAATAGTTTATTCACTGGGCCAGAAGGGGTGACAGGCTAACTCCAAGTACTCCAAGTACTTAGGTAATGAATCTGCTCTTCCTGAAACCTGGGGGAAACTTTTACCTTCTCCAAGAATTCAGGTGAAAGCTATATATCCCCAAAACTGGGTCATAGTACCCACACATTCTGAGCACCAGGGTGGAAGGTCCTCTCTTTTACACCAGGAAACCACTTCTGCCCAGACCTCTGCTTTCATTGTTCTCTCCTTGAAGTCATTTTTCCTTATTTTTGTTCCATCTCTTTCCCTTTTATTCCAGCTTTCTAGTATTTCTCATAAAATTTCTCAAGATCCTTGTTGATTTGGGGGGCCAGTTTAAATTGATCCAATTCATCAGAGAAAAGGATTTTCAAAAGGTACTTTATGGATAAATATACTTCCAATCTGGATTTCTCCTGAGAGAGTAAGTAGATTCATTACTTAAACATGTAATATTCTTAGAAAACAGCTGATCAGCTAAACCGTTGCATAGTGCCCCATTCCCTGGTTGCTTTTCTCCTGGGAGCTCAGGGCAAGACCCTGAAAGAGATGTCTCTGGCCCAAGGCTCAGAAAATGCTCTGTGGATGGGCTCAGAATTTTCCAAAACATATGAAGCCTCCTTTGGGCTTAACAGTTCAGTTCTCAGTTTATCTCTATCCTGTGTCATTTTATTATAAGAAAAAAAGGAGATAGTAGGCCATACCTTAAAGAGGTAACTTGGATTTCTTCTCACATAAATAGCAAATTTATTGGTTGTAAGCTCTGCCTTTCACCTGGCATCAGAAAAAAATTTTGGTAAATCATCAGCTATTTTTTTAACCATTAATACCTGTCCTCCAGTTTCCAATAACACATTCATCATTTCCTTCTGTGGTTTCACAAGAAGGACCATGAATGTTCTTGAATGTCAATATTTTTACCATCGAACTTTGACCATTATATATGCATTCTCTAAGATGATGGAAAATTTATTTTCAGCTCTAAATTTTTCTGAACCCTCATAAGAAATATCTTAATATCTATCTCTCCATAGATGGTCTCTTCAATCAGTTCTAGACTTTTTATCAAGTAGCTCAAAATTCTTCTTGCCTCTAACCATTACAGTCTTACAAAGCCCTTTAACATATTAGATATTGAATAGAAGAACTTCAGTTCTATTACCAAAAACTGCCTTAGATTTTCAGAGCATATATAACAAATAAAACACAGTGGGTTACCTTAAACAATATGAATTTATTGTCACACACAGTTTTAGAGGCCATAATTTCCTATGCAAGTTGCTGGCATGGTGATGCTATCTCTTGGAGCCTGTAGCATTCTGCTGTGAGCTTGCCACCATCCTTGCATTTCCTTGCTTTGCCACGCTGCCTCCTTGGCATGGTGATCTCATTCCCATTGTATCTGCTCTTCTTGTTTCTGCTGAATCCCTGCTTCTACATCTCCAGTAATATGGATTAAGACTCACCCTTATTCAGTTGCTTACACTTGAATAAGATCATCAGAGATGATATTCACAAATGAGTCTACACCATGACTAACTAACAAAATCAAATATATTTTTTACAAATGGGTTCATATTCACAGTGTAGATTTAAATTAAGAAGCTGTCTTTTGTTGATGAACATGACTTAATCTAATATATCATTCATCAAAAAGTTACAAGTCATCCTATATGGTAAAAAAAAAAAAAATTCTGAAAAGACAAATCAAGAATAAGAGTAAAACCCTAATAAGATGCAGCTATTGTAATAATCAGAGAGGGATTTTTAAATAGTTATGATTATATGTTGAAGGTCTTTAGAAAGCATAGAAAACATGAGAAAAGATGAGTAAAGTAAGCATAGAGATGGAGATGTTAAAAAAGAGTTACAGGAAATGTTAGGGATAACCTATAGTTAACACTCTACCTGTTAAATACATGTCCCAAAGACTTAAATCTTTGGTCTATTTATGTGCCAGCTGAACCCTGAATCTCAGCAGAGTTGCAACACCTACTCTTCAGTTCAATGGGCTCACCCAGGACAACTAACAAGGAGATGATGATGGACAATGACCATCCCAAGGAATAGAGAGTGTCTACAACGGCAAGCAAAATAGTTCCAACCAGCTGTCCCATGGGATCTAAGCCCCCTATCAATTAGAAACAGTGTGGGCATCACTATTCCAAAATCCTCAATATTGGAGAATGAACAATGGATTAAACTAGACTTATTATTCTATTATAAACTTATTTTTATTCTGAAAATGGAAGAACTCTTATCATTGATATAAAGGAAGTGTCCACCAGAGGATCAGAGGGTAGGAACAGGGGAGAATAGGTGTAATATGGGGATATTTTCAGGACATTGGAGTAGTCCTGCATGACATTGCAATGACAGATACAGGCCATTGTATATTTTGTCATAACCCACAGGATTGTGTGGAATAGAGTATAAATTAAAATGTAACATATAGTTCACTGTTAGTAGCAATGCTTCAATATGTGTTCATTAATTGTAACAAATGTATGTACCACACTAATGAAAGATGTTGTTAATGTGGGAAAGTGTGGGAAGGGAAAGGGTGTGGCATATGGGAATCCTCTACATTTTTTATGTAACATTTAGGTAATCTAAAATTTCTATAAATGTAAAATAATTATAAAAAAGCACTATAATAGAAATAATGTTTTCACAACAGTAGACTGTACATGGCTGAAGAGTATATTAAAACTTGAAGATAATTCAATAGAAACTCAAAAATTAAATTTAAGATGTACCAGTGATTGAAACCAAGACCTCGTACATGGGAAGTAGGTGATCAACAGCTTGAGCTATATCTGCTCCCTGTAAAGATTTTTAAGGAAAGATCAGAACACCATATAACTGTGGAAAGATTGAAAAATCATGTAATTTAACTTATAAAAGTATAACAATATTTTTAAAAGATATATGCTATAGTGGTCCAAAGCTATGTTCCATATAAAAATTGTTCCACCTGTGATGGATGTTAAATGGATAATTTTTGAAAGTATATATTCTAGGGATACTCAATTCCTTTGTCTTTAATCTTATTGAAAAGAGTATATAAATTCCTGTATGTGTATTAACTTAGCCCATTCATTTTACATAAATAAAAGTTAATCCTAAAACCTAATCTCCAACTTGTAGAAAGATTAATAAATTGAAAACAGAAGAAAGAGTTCAAGCTCAACTCTCTCACTGTTTGAAATTGGGTGAGTCACAAATTGGAAAGAGAGAACTCCAGGTTTGACTACAGATACAGAAAGACAGAGAAGCCCCAAGAAACACAAGGTGATGAGGCCCAAGGAGAGATGCCAGATTGCCTGCTCCTGAGCTCTAGGAGGAAATAAGAAAGTCACCAGCAGACATACCACCTTGCCTCAAAACATGTCAGGACTTCAGGATTTGCAAGTAGTCAACCTTTGGTGAGAAAGCATCTCTGATGCTTTGATTTCAGTATTTTCACAGCCTCATAACTGTAAGCTTTTGCCCCAAATAAATCACCTTTATAATTCCACTTCAATTCTGGTATTGACAAATTAATGCAGTAAGACAAGGAATATGGATTGCTAGTGATGTCAGCTAGTCATGCCAGTTTCTGGTGAACTTTATTAACAGGAATTGAGAATAGCTACATAGCAGATACTAGTGGATGTGCTGATTTGCTCAAGCAATGATGCCACATCTGGAACAGCAACTGATGTTGGATTTGCCACCTGGTTAAATTTATAATATATCACTGTCATAAAACAAGATCCATATCTTTCTGCACAAGTGAAATATGAAAATTGATGGAGATGTCATGGGAATAAATATCATCACATCCTTCAAGTCCTTGGTGGTGGTACAGATTTCAGCAATCACTTCAAGAATGTGTTTTATTTTGATTTGCTATTTTGCTTGGTAGAGACCATTCTAATGGCTTTATTTGATCTGTCCTTCATAATAGGCCTCACTCTACAAATCATAAACCCAATGTGGAGATTCTACCAGCTTCTGAGGATGTCTATTCCAATATGCTTTCTGGAACTGGAAAACTAACCACAGAATGGATATACTACCCTCCATAAGATCCAACTCTGACTAGTGGACCACAGTAATGTTTGGGGTCTCCTCAAATTAATATCATTTCTGAGATGGTTTCTAAAAATCCCCAAAATGTCTAAACATTTCCCTTCCCAATGTACAGTCACCCTGGTAAAAGAAAATTTTCTCTTTGGGGAAAGCTGGGTGGAAGTCTGTATACATTTTTGGCAGTGTAGCAGGTCCTTCCACAAGGGGACACAGCCTTCCATTCATTCAAGGGGTTCTGGGTCTGTAAACTGTCTGAAGTCTGGGATTTGATTGAGGGGCTGTGACTCTTTGTTTTTCTCATTCACATTAGCATTTTGATCATATAAACTAAAACTTTTCTGCTTAAATAGATCAAATAAGAAATTAGTACACTGCCCATCTATTTTACTTCTATGTATCTCATGATTGACTAGTCAATGTAATAGGTCATGAGGAGTCAGATTTTTCTGATTACTGCTTTGAGTATGTTGGCAATTAGGATAGCGAATCCCATCTTGTCTTTGGCAATTATGTGCTGTCACTTGGCTTCTGCCAACCCAGGTCGATCATCAACATTGTGTTTAAACATCCATGTTCATTTGTAGCAATTACCACAGTAATATCAGACCCACAGAGAAGACCACCCACAGCGCTCTTCATGGATGATGGGGTTAGTCTCATGAATATATTTCTCACCATTCTAGTGAGAGGTATTGCCCTGAATTTCAGGTATTGGTGAGTGCATCTTACATTATAAACCCAATTCAAACAGTCCAGTCTACCTAAATCTTTGAATTCCTTTGTCTAATTATACCATAGAGTTTCTTGCATTTTAACTTCAGACAATTTTGGTACATGCTTCACCCAACATTCTCAACAAGTCTTAGAACACTTAGTATCCAAAATATCTGCTTTGTTAGCCTGTATCAATAAATTCAACCTGATCAAACTTTATGTTCCTTCCACTAGTATCCCACACACTTAATATCCATTCCCAAACATATTGCCCTGATTTCTTTCTGTATAAATTGGAAAAATCAGGCAGTTTTTTGAAATGCAGCACATCTCCTCATGTGTCACAGTTTTTACCTCACTGGTTGAGGTTTATTGGGACTTCAACCTAATTATGGGTCTGGAAGGAAAGAAGAGTGGTGGGGGTGTGTTAGTAGAGGAATTAGCAGTGTCTTGCAAGCCAACTATCTCAGGGCATTCTATTGTAATTTCATCTAGTGAAATAGGATTAATCTCTTCATTCAGAAGTTTGAAGGTTGTTTCAACATGATAGGCAGTTCAAAGTTTATCAGTCACAGCAGGTTAATCTCTTCAGGAGAATGCTAGATAGCTGATTTCTCAGGGTTGATTCATCAGCTAATCATTATCTGTTTATCTGGCAAAAAAGACTAGGCAGAATCTAATGATTCCATGTTCACACCATCATCATTATCCATCTATAAATCCCCATTCTAATTTTCATGATCCCAACACTTTCAATGAATACAATCACTTTAACAATAGACAAGCTGTAAGTTTAGGAATTCAATTCATGCTGTAATTCAGCCACTTACACATTGAGACACTGGTATTGTTTTCAGATCTATTCAGTCTGTGGCAACCCAAAATAAGAGTTTATTTCAGGACACACATGGAAAATTTCATGTCCTTCATTTTGCATCAATGCTAGGAATTTTTAAAATAAAATTTTATTGAAGTATATAATTTATACACGAACTCATATAATAAATGTATAGTACAATTTTTGGATTTACAAACCTAGCATGTGTATCATTATAAAAGGCTCCTATACATTATCCCACCACCAACACCTTGCATCGTTGTGAAACATTTGTTACAAACTATGAAAGCACATCTTCAAAATATTACTACTAACTACAGCCTATATCTTATATTTGGTGCATTTCTCCCCCAACCCACCCAATGATTGACACCCTATATTATTACTACGTATTTGTTTTCATTCAGGAGAAAATGTCCTCATACATGTACTATTAACCATAGTCTTATTTCACCACTGGATTCTCTGTGTTATACATTGCCACACTTTGTACAATGCATTCAAAGTGTACACTCAGTGGCTCTCGTTTTCATCATAAAATTGTGTTGCCATCACCGCAGTCAATTTTAGAACATTTTCATTACTCAGAAAGAAAAATCCCTAACCCCCTTATACCCTCATATTTTTGTCCCTTAGTATTGAAAAGTATCTTCTTGCTATTGCTGCAAAATATTACAATATCACTAATTATTGTCCACAAGTTACATTAGTTGTAATTGTCCTATGTATCATGGTATTCTTAGAACTTTTAAAAGAAGAACATTCTTATCTTTATACTATTAATCACAGTCTTCATCCACAACTGAAATCACTATGCTATGTATACCCTAGATTATTATTTACTTTCAATTGGCATTTTCTTCCATATACTACCAGTTTCAGCCACAGCTGAATTTATGATTCACCAGTGTTACTTCTTGTAATGTGTTATTCTCAACACATTATTCTCTATTCATTTGCACACTTTTACATTTAACCCTATTAACAATGCTACATACATTAAACAACATCTCCCATTCTCAACCCACCTTCTGTTTCCTACTAACCTATACTCTAAAATTTACCTACATGACTTTACTCATTGCGTCTAGTTCACATAGGTGAGACCATACAATATTTGTGATTTTGTGTATGGCTTATTTTACTCAACATAATATCCTCAACCTATGTTTCATATGTATCCCAATTTCACTTCGCCCTAAAGATGAATAGTATTCTACCATGTATATATACCATATTTAGTTTATCCATTCATTGATTGATAGACACTCAGTCTGGTTCCATATATTAGCAAATGTGAATAATGTTGCTATGAACATCAGTGTGCAAATGCCAGTTTGTGCATTTGCCTTCAATCCTTCTGCATATATTCCTAGTAACACAATTGCTGAATCATATGGCAGTTCTATATTCAATTTCTTGAGATATGGTCAAACTATTTTAAACAGAGGTGCATCATTCTATATTCCTACCAACAAGGTAAGAGCATTTCTTTTTCTCCACATCCTTTCCAGTACTTTTGGCTTACTGTTTTTTAATTAATGGCCACAGTATAAGGTAAGAAATGGTATCTCATTGTCATTTTTTAATATAATAAACTTTATTTTTAAAGAGATTTTAGTTTACAGAAAATTTACACCAAAATTTTAAGGGATTCCCATATACCACATGCCTCTCCCTCCTGCATCTTCACCTATTAACACGTTACAATTGTGTGGTACATTTGTACAAATGATCAATAAATATTGAAGCGTTGCTACTAACCAAGGTCTATAGTTTACATTGTGCTTTACACTTAATTCCAATGCCCTAAAAATGTCCTATGATTCACCTATTACTCCTTTCCACTTCCCTCAGAATCTCTTGTAACCACTAACTTTATATCAATGTTGCATATTCTTCCATTATACAATATTAATAAGTATATTTGCCCATGGTTGCATTCTCACCTTATGCTTGTTCATTCCTCAATCTTGAGGATTTGGGGATGGTGATGCCTGCTCTGTCTCAGACTGAATGGGGGCTTAGATCACATGAGGCAGAAGAAGGGAGCTGTTTTGCTTGCAGTTGTGGATAATCTCTGCTTTTTTGGCATGGGGATTGTCCTTCATCATCATTTTGTTAGCTATCCTGGGTGAGTCTAATGATCAGAAGAGTAGGTGTTGGTCACAATTTGGATATTCAGGGCTCACTGGCATATGAACAGACTGAAGTATGAAGTCTTTGAGACTTATATTTAATGGGTATAGTGCTAATTATAGGCTCAAATAAAAGGGTTGGAAGAATCATGTGTAGGGAAGTTATAAATGAGTCTAACTCTGATACATTGGATAAATAGGTTGTCATATATTCAAGTTAAGACCCACTGACAAGGTGCTGATTTCAAGGCATTGTGTGCTTTGCCTATAGAGTCTGGGTTGCTCTAGAGCCCTCAGAAGCACTCTTATTTGAGGCTTTGTTAACAGTGGCAGTTAGTGGGATCTGTCCAAGGCATGCATATGTGTAACCTCTGGAATGAACTCCCTACTCACTTTGAAATCTCTTAGCCAAAAATCTATTTTGTATTTAATATTTCCTCCTTTTGGCCAATGTCTATTTTCAAATTCATCACTGGTTGGCTCTTGGTATTAATCCTCAGTGTCAGGGAGGCCTATCTCTGGGAGACATGTCTCACACTGGGGGAAATGGTAGTGAGTATATTTGCTAAGTTTGGCTTAGAAAGAGGACACTTTCGAGTAACAAGGAAGTTTACAGGTGGTAATTTTTAGGTAATAGTTATTATTAGGATAAGTTCAATTATACAAGAATAAGGTTCATAGCTACTAACATTAATATAGAGGGCTTGGTGAATTGGTCTGTTCTCTTTTATTACACACTATCTATGTCCTCAAGAGATTCTACTTCCCTATTAGAGAATGTAGCAGGACTCCCCAAGTTGGGAGTTTAATATATTGTTGTTTATCATATGTGTCTCCTCCCACTGAGATAACACACTTTGACAAGATGAACATATTCATATTTTATAGAAGCATGCCCTGAGTTCACCCTTTCCCACACATCCCTGCAACAGTGATGCCCTGTTCCAGTGACCTTCTCCTGACATAGTTGCTAAAAGAACATTTCCACAATTAAATTTTCACCACAGAACTCTACCTCCTCAGAGTTCACCTGATCCTTCTCTAGCCCTAGTCCCAGTTCCATGGATAGTCCAACCCAACCCCCATGCAGCTCAACCTCACACTCCAGCACTGTTGAACCCACTCACATTACTGCATCACCACCACTGCATCCACTGAAAAACCAACCCTTTCAACTTATCATAGGTTCTGTCCTGATTGTGCACCAGCTTAATATTCTCTATTTAACTTCTGTCTCCTGCTAACCTATCTTCCAAATCTATCTCTGTGAGCCTGCTTATTATGCTGAGGTCATGCAATATTTGTCCTTTAATGACTGACTTAAAGTCTTAGTAACTCAATTCAAAGTCTTCAAGATTCATCCATGTTTTTGTGTGTGTCAATACTTCATTTCTTCTTACAACTGAGTAATATTCCATTGTATGCATGTACCACATTTTGCTTAACCATTCATCTGTTTATGGGCACATGGGTTGCTTCCAACTTTTAGCAATAGTGAATGATTCCACAAGGAACATTGGTGTGCTTGTATTTGCTCATGCCCCTGTTTGCAATGCTTATGGGTAAATACCTAGTAGAGAGATTGCTGAATCATATGACAATTCAACTGTTTGCTTCCTGGGGAACAACCAAACTGTCCTCCACAATAGCTGCACCATTCTCCAATCCTGACAGTGGACTATTCCAATTCTTCCAAAACCTCTCCAACACTTGTAGTTTTGTTTTACTTTTTTAATATCCAACAGTCTAACTGGTGTAAACTCATATTTCATTATAGTTTTGATTTGCATTTTCCTAATAGGTAGCGATATTGAGCAACTTTTTATGTGCTTTTTAGCCATTTGTATTTCCTTTTTGGAAA
>JAQZBX010098709.1:0-11548 GCA_029593785.1 Cabassous unicinctus
GTCTTCAGGGAGAAAGCGGCACCTTGCTGATACCTCAGTTGCGGACTGGTCTTCACCTCAAACCTGTGAGCCAATAACTTCCTATTGTTAAGTCAGCCCATTGCATGGTATTTATTTTAGCAGCTGAGAAACTAGGGTACCAATCTTCTACCAGAATAAGGAATCCCTCCTGTTGCAATTCTTAATAAGGCTTATTTAGTCTCTGCTTACCCATTTCCAGAGACCAGGAGCTCACTTCTCCAGGCAACCCTCAGACTTAGTCTCCATTTATGGAGATCAGGCTTTCGTGTTCCCCTTCCGGTTTGGGCCCTTGAAGCTGATCGAGAAGACTTCTTAGCAAACGTACCTTTTGTTCTGCGCTTCCCGTAAGGTGTGCATGAGGCACACATACTGGTCCTCTTCAAGTCGTCCCATGATGACATGCTAGGCATGAGCATGTTGGAATCTGTGACTTCACCTCCTAGAATGATGAGTTTTCTATTAAAGAGAATGTTTCTTGGCTCTTAGCATTCCCTGCAATACAACCCTGTAATTTTGGACACTGGGGATAATGTAATGGAAACATTTCCTGGTATTTAGAATTCTTGGAAGATGCAGTATATTTCTGGAGTTGGCAGATATGATGGCTTCTTGTTTATTATTTAGTGTTGCCATAAATGATAGTTACATGTATGTAGTACTTTAGTTTACAAAATTATTATACAAATATTGCTATCTTCTTTGCATTCTCAAATAATTCTGTTATATAAGTAGAATAATTACATTGTTATTTATTGTTAGTTGTAACTACATCTTCTCCATCTTAAGAGGTCAAATACCTTGCCAAAAGTCACACAACTGGTCAACTTGAAGTCAGTACTGAAATTCAAGAACAGAGCTCTGATTCCACATTCTGTGCTCTTTTCACCTCTTTGTTTAGTATATTACCTTATGTGTCCATTGTTTCTGCCTTACTGCTTATTTACTTTACATGAGGCTGTGATGCTGAGAGCCCACATGGCTCTTAGGCCTTCTCTAGTCTGAGGGCTGGGTTAGACAGCCCTGTGGACTTGGGGCAGATCGAGCCCCCTTTAGAAGAGAAGTCTGTGTCTGTGTATCATATCCACATGGTCAAACCATTTTTTTTTCAAGGTTGTAAAAATTTTATCAGAAGGAAAGAATAAAAGTCAAAACCTTTCTTGTTGGATTCAATTGCCTGTCACACCCATCAGAGAAGAAGCCTAAAGCCAGAGAGAAGGGTGATGGACAACTGGTGAGTGTATGCTCACTGTTGATGAAGAAGGACTAGGTCCAGCTGGAGAGGCTAAGGATGATCCCATGTGTTTAACTTCAAATTTATTGACACCTATAAACTCTGCTGTGTAGCGGGTGGGAGAAGGAGAGAAGACCGAGCGCTGAGCCTGGCTTGACCTTTGTTTCCTTGAATGAGAGCTCCAGAGTGAAGAGAAAGATCAGGTCGGAAGTGAAGCATCAAGACTTTCATTTGTCCATGAATCAGAATTTTATTTCAACCTAACTCCTCATGCTGGCACCCTAGGGTGTAGTGAAACAGAGCTCTAATCAAAACAGCTTAATGAAATATGATCTAAAAAGGAGTAGGTTTATAGGTTAGCTCTCAAAACAGACAGGTGTCGTGTTATTTTAAGGAATGAAGTTCTCTGACTGATGTGCTGCTTTTGTCGTTTAATATGATCTGTAAGATGCTTTTTTTTTAAATTTTTTTTTAAGCAGAGCTTCAAGAAGTCCTATAGTACGGCACTCAAAGTTCACATAATTAGCATGGAAATAAGGCTTGGAGAATCTTTTCAGTTACGAGCAGTGTAGGGCAGAGCTAATATTAACTTTTTAGGCACCAATATACATTATTTTTGTGTGGATGAACTGATTCAATTCAATTTGTTTATTCATATAATCAGCAAATATTTATTGAGTGTTGACTATGTGTCAAGCACATTTTTAGATCTTGTACCTTATCTGGTCCTTTACTGCCACAAGTGGGAAAAATAATTATGAAATGAAAGAGTAATTATGAATTGCAAAAGAAACCCATCGAATGATTGCTTTAAGTTATTTGCATAATATTGTGTTCTCAGGCCTGCTATTTCTTTTTTTTTTAAAGATTTATTTTTATTTATTTATTTCTCCTCCCCGCCCCTTGTAGTTTTGCACTTACTGTCTGCTCTTTGCATGTTCTTCTCTGCTTGTCTTCTCTTTAGGCAGCACGAGGACCCAATCCTGGGACCTTCCAGAGTGGGAGAAAGTCGCTCAATCTCCCGCGCCACCTCAGCTCCCTGGTCTGCTGCGTCTCTTATTGTCTCTCCTCTGTGTCTCTTTTTGTTGTGTCCTCTTGCTGTGCCAGCTCTCTGCTCGGGGCAGCTCTCCTGCACAGGCCAGCACTCCACGGGGCCAGCTCTCCTGTGGGGCCAGCTTGCCTTTTACCAGGAGGCCCCAGGAATCGAACCCTGGACCTCCTATGGTAGACGGGAGCCTAATCGCCTGAGACACATCCTTTTCCCCAATATTTCTCACAGTTTTTTCAAACTAGGTTTTAATTTCGGATATTTAAGACCATAATTCAAGAGCTATAAAGAACTTAGAGACTTAGATCCTATATTTCTCAATCCTTGCTCTAGTTGCTGTAGTTTGAAAGCAAAGAAGACCTGTTAGTAGCTTGTTATGAAGTCAGTGGAAACTGTCTATGGAACTATAGTGTTTTTTTAATTTTATGATACTGTTATGTATACAGCTTTTATAGATTAAAAATACATTAAATGTAGACAATTTTAAAGCTGCCAATATCATGTTTATTTATACAAATTCCTTTTGTGTCATGAAGTTTGGGCCGAAACCTTTGTCACATTCACAGTATAAAGTTTCTTAATATCTTTTTTAGTATCTGCTGTGATGCACAATATCATCCTGACACACGGCTTCCTGCAACCCACACTCCCTTAGCACTGGGAGAGTTCCTGGCTGTTGTAACTTTGAGACACATTGAAGAATACCATGTCTAAATTTGTCATGTCACTTTTCCTTATTTGATTCATGGATCCCTGAAAGGGAAAGAGCTCAGGGCTTTTGATAGGTAGGTGTTTGGAGCCTGAGCGGTGATCCTTCATGGATTCAATAACCGTTCCTAGCTCCGAGCTCTGAAAATTGTAGCATCTATTCTAAGAGACTCAGCTATCGTGCATGTATGGGCAATGACAAATAGGCCACAAAGTACAACAGTATCTTGCAGATGGCAAATTCTTTTGACACAGATACCAAAATTATTCTTTATTTCAGGAATGTTAAAATGTGAAAAACAGTGATCTTAGAATCAAGGAAACAGGGCAGTTGGAATAGGTGACGGTGTTGCTGCCTGGCAGGATGATGAACTGGGCAAAGAGGCTGCAGGCCCAGGCTGGACCTGCCTGGTGGCTGCTGGCCCCTGCGCTACATTCGATCCTCTGAGGGTGTGTGTGTGTGTGTGTGTGTGTGTCTGCCTGCTTTGATATATTCCATTTTAATTTCAAAATACCACAAACCTAGAGCAACTAACCTAATTTGATCAGTTGTTCACAAAACACAGAAAGCCAGATGTAGATCTAGCAAGAAAGTCAGATTTTAAAGAATTTATTTGTTTCTACTACCACCAGTACTTTAAAAAAATATTATGAAATCCAAGTCAAAACACAATTCTTTCCTGACCAGAAAAATTCAATATTCACACTCAGAAGTAAAAAAACGTAATATTTGTTAAGTAAAAAGTATACTTTACCCCCAATAGTACCTAAAATATACCAAAAGAAGAAAAATCAAAAGGTCTTATTTCTGATAATTGGTAAAAATAGTGTGTACATAGAACCAGTGTGCTTGGTTCTCTAGCAATGATTATCAGTGTGTAGAATGAATTTATATATAAACACAATCCTTATTATTTTAATCTCAAACTTAAAGAAAAGTTATAATGCAAAGAACCTTTTTCACCTGATCCGTTTGAGAACAAATTACTAATAGGCTGCCCCATCATCTCTGCATACTTTATAGTGTATTTTCTATAAACTAGAATGTTTTTCTACCTAACCTCAATATAATTATCAAAATCAGGGAATTAACTTTGCCACATTGCCATTTACTTTGCAGACACCACTCGTGTTTTGTTAATTGCCACAATAATATTCTTCACAGGAAAAAAATCCAGTTCAGAGCCACATGGTCCCCTCAGTTGTCATATGCCCTTTTACTTTCGTTCAGTCGGAAAGAGTTCCTCATTCTTCCCTTGACCTTCACCATCTTGACAGCTTTGAAGACTACAGGCTAATTTTTAATAATTTTTATAGATTGTCCGTCAATTTGGGTTTGTCTGATGTTTCCTCATGATGACATTTAAAAAAAATATTTTTTATTTTTTAAAAGATACTTAGATTACATAAATGTTACATAAAAATATAGGGGATTCCCATATGCGCCACTCCCTACATCTCCCACATTTTCCCACGTTAACAACATCCTTCTTTAGTGGGGTACATCTGTTACAATTGGTGAAGATTTTGAAGCATTGTCACTCAGCTTGGATTTTAATTTACACTGTAGTTTACACTCTCTCCCACTCAATTCTGTAGGTTATGGCAGGATATGTAATGTCCTGTACTCAGGGTGACATTTAAGATATTTGCCTTTGGCAAGTGTATCACATAAGTGACATCGTGATCTCCTTGCATCTTATCAGGTGAGCTAGGATTTCAACTTGTCACATTACTGATAAGGTTGACTTTGATCACTTGAATAAGTAAGTAAGGTAGTATCTCCACTAAGGTTACTCATTTTTCCTTTATAATTAATGAGTATTTTGTGGAGAGGTACTTTGAGACTATGGAAATATTATCATCCTAATCATTTGATTAATTCAATATAATATTTATATCAATGTGGATTTCTGGTTTTCTCTTTTATTCAGTGGGTTATATCTGATACTCTTATTCTGATGCTCAATTTTCTTCTAGCTTTTCGAGTGGGAGCCCTTTAAGTTGGCTTTCTGTCGTGTCCCATGTCTCTGTGCAGCTGCTCTTCTCCTCCTGCTCGGTCTCTGACACTGTGCTTGGGCCACCTGGGTGCCAGCTCCCCAGGCTTCCATCAGTGGCACAGCTGCTTTCCTTCCTCACCCACATAGGAGCTGAATGGTTCTGGAGGGTGGGAGGACATGCACTTTTGCTCTCAATGTTCTCCTTCAATGTGCCTTCCATGTCTTCTCTCAAAATGTTTCTTGACCATCTCTATTGGTAGGCACTGTCTTGTCTACTAAGATATACAGACGAGAAAGGCACAGTCATCCCCTTTGGGAGGGAAGATGAACCATGAAGACAGCCCCCTGAACTGGAATGCTCTGGGGCTCTTTCGGAGGAATGGGCATGGAAGGGTCATTCTTCAGGGAAAAGGTGAGAGTCCAGTTGAGGGAGGACATTCTGACCCAAGGGAGAGGCTCAGAGGACAGTGTGGCGACATGAAAGTGCAGGGAATTACCAGTGGTCTAGGATATTTGGGATCGAGTTGGAGATGGAAGGAAATGAGACCATGAATATTCATTGAGATACGAGCAGGAAGAAAAGAAATTGGGGCCAGTTTTGAAGGGCTTTGAATGTCATGTGAAAGGTTAAACTTTGCATATTAGATCAGCTTTGTGTTTTAGAAAGATAACATTGGCAGCAGTGTGGAGAAGAAACTGGAATTACGTGAGAGACCAAGTTAGGAGAATACTATCTCATCTTTCCTCCCAACCAAGCAACAAGCCAGGATTCTGGTCTATACTAAATCCTCTGGAGACAGGAGAGAGGGGTGAATTCTGAGCTTTGAGGTCTGAGGTAACCACAGCGTTATGCTGCTGAACTGCCTCTCTGGGGGAAGCAAAAAGCTCTCTGATTTGTAGCATTTTGTAAATACTCCCATTCTGGCCAGTTTCAAGCTACCAACCAAATGCTCGTGCACAAGATATTATCTACCCGCATAACTCAGGCCAGTCCAGAGTTCGGCATATAATAGAGGTGCAACAAGTGAGTTTTGGGTAAATAAATCAACAACCTCTCACATGACTGAATCTTTCAGAAATGAGAGTTTTATGGTATTCTATTTCTGTCTTGCTTTTTAATCTTGGGTATTTCGGAATTAAGATCATCTTTTTGTGGTGCATGACGTTTTCCCAAACAAGAATTTGAGAACCACCAGAAGAACTGGCCCCGCTTCAGATTTGAGAGATTGGCCGGATCTTTTGCTTCTGGGTCCCGTAGCCCCTCTTTTTCAATAAATCCCATTAGCTCGATCGCTCCTTTACAGCAGCTGCCTGTCTCTCGACTTACTCTGCCCTGGAGAACTCCCGGTGAGGCAGGCCTGGAAGTGCTGCCGAGGGCTTCGTCCAGGGCTGTCAGCGCTCCGGGGGCTGCCGTGAGCTGCGTGCAGAGTCCACACATGCTGCCCGGGTGAGGGCCCTGCTTTACCCTCCTCGGAGCGTATTGTTTCAGAGAGGCTGCTTTTTGGTAGAAGTCGAGAATGCATTGCTCTCCCTCTGTGATGAGAGGCAGATCTTCCATCAAAAGAGAAACTCTGCGCTTTGAAAGGCTGAATAGGTTGGTGCTTAAACCACTTAAAAGGAAATTCCAGCTGGTTAATTTAGGGTGTTGAAAAAAAGACCCAATGTAAGAATGCGCTCTGGATGTGGGCCCACTGCACTTTCAACCGAGGGAACTGGACAGATTGTCATCACTTTAGGTACGGTGCTTTCCAGTGTTGTCTTCTCCGGAGACAGGAAAACAAGTGAGGATAAGCGGGTCGGCCCCGGTGTCACGACTGCGCTCGTGGACGTGGTCAATCCCAGTCGTATTCGAACCGAAGGTGGCCTCGTGCTTGCTGACAGAGTTGAGGTGAAACACTGGACAAGAATTTTCTATATTTCCTCTCTTGTTTGTTATTTTTTTAAATCATTGCCTCCTAACTTTTTGTCTTTTGTTTCAAAGGGGCTATTCTGAAGGTATGATGAGAAAGCTTTAGACAAAACAAAACTCTAGAAAGTTGTTAATTTTCTTCCCAGTGGCATAACACGAAAAAATGTGTGTGAGTCTTCTTTGGGTTTGGACAACTCTCGGGGCGTCTGTCCTCCATGTGCTGACTCAGCAAGTCAGGCTGCTTTAATTCTGCTGTTCTACCAGCTCAATTCAAGGCCTCCACATTTGTAGCAGTTTGGTATTGTTTATGATTTCCAAAACAGATCTTGGATTATGTTTGTAAACTGTAATGAGTAAGGCTTTGATTGGGCCACGTCAGGAGGATGTTGAGTCCCTGCCCAAGGCAGAGGAGAGAGTTAGAGTTTTGATCCTGGGGCCCGGGAAGTAAGTACTCGGAGAAGCAGATACATGAGGAAAGCGAGAAGGCTCCATTAGATGTGTCAGAGGCCCCGGGAAGAGAGACGGGCCGTTCGCCTGACAGTTTACAGCTGGCCTTGTGGAGAGAGCAGATCAGCTGACCCCAGAGACAAACAAGCCAAGGAGAGAGACGACTCAGCCTGCGGCTGA
Source organism: Cabassous unicinctus (assembly GCA_029593785.1). Lineage (NCBI taxonomy): Eukaryota > Metazoa > Chordata > Mammalia > Cingulata > Chlamyphoridae > Cabassous > Cabassous unicinctus. Next base: position 7,545 of record JAQZBX010098709.1, read on the forward strand.
GATCGGATGGAGCTGGGACCGTGGAGCCTTGGGAGGAGGAGGACGCCTGGACCCTCGCAGACATCGCCCGCCATCTTGCGTCAACACTTGGCAGCAGACCCTGGGTGAGAAAATACCTCTTGTGGTTCCTTGAGTTGGACTCTTTAGGGCCTTTTGACTGTAAGCGTCTACTGCAAATAAATACCCTTTATAAAAACCAGCCGATTTCTGGTATTTTGCATCAGCACCCCTTTGGCTGACTCCTTTTCACACTTTCAGCCTGGAAGGGACACGCACCACTTCTGCTCACATTTCACTGGCCAGTGGTAGTCACATGGCCCTGCCTGAGTGCAGGGGGCGTGGGAAGTCGAGTCTCCCAGGTGTGCAGCAGGAAGAGGATAACTGGGTATTGGGGACCCTGGTAATGGCTGCCACAGCCATGTTGTCCAATCAAGCTTACTAGATGCCAGCATGTTCCGTGTTTACAAACTCCACAAGTTTGCTGCCACCCACAAAAATGAACAAAGTGAAACCCCTGCCAAGTCCACTTCTTGTTTCTGTAAATCATTTAAGGCTCCCAAAATAAATTTCCTTTCCCACAGAATTTCTTCTGTCTTCCATTTTCCTCTTATTATATTTGTTTCCACCAGAAGAATGTTGCTCAAGTCCCTGGGTAGAATCTGGCGTTCTTTTGTAGTAGCTGCAGCCCCCCACACTGCTGCACTCATCACCACCTGCCGACGTGAATTGCTTCAGCTCCAGGTCCCCCATGCCCTCCTGTCAAGGCCCCTTCCGTGCAGAGCCTTATGATACAGTCGCCCTAAAATCCACTGATGCACACACGCTGGGCTGCCTGACCTGGTTGTCGAGGATCCTCTGTGCCCCACACTGCTCGGGGGGCTGGCTATCTAGTGACCAAAGGAAATGGCAAACTTCAGGCAGGGGGCGCAGATATTAGTGTATAAGAGGCCGGTCTTCATTTAGTCTAATTGTAACACTCTTTGGGTGCAAATCCAGGTGTCCTATCACTTCTCCTTGGACAACGTCTTTTACCATTCATTGTAGTATAGGCCTATTGGCAATGAATTCTCTCAGTTTTTGTTTGACTGAGAAAGTCTTTATTTCTCCTTTATTTTTTGAAACGTGGTTTTTCAGGATAGAAAATACTAGGCTGACAGTTATTTTTTTCCAGCACTGTAAAGATATAACTTCACTGAATTTTGTCTTGCATGGTGTGGTGGTTTGAAACTGTATGTACCCCAGAAAATCATGTTCTTAAAATTAATCCACTCCTGTGGGTGTGAACCTATGGTAAGTAGGACCTTTTGATGAGGTGCCTTCAGTTAGGGCGTGACCCAGGGTGGGTCTTCATCCTCCTCCTGGAGTCCTTTATAAAGAGAATAAAATTCAGACAAAGAGAAAGCCAGAGAAGCAAGAAGGTGAAAGCAACGAAACCTGGAAAGGAAGGCAGAGACGAGCAGAGGCTGCCATGTGCCTTGCCCTGTGGCAGAGGAGTCCAGGGTCACCAGCAACTGGACTTTGGGAAGGAAGCATTACCTTGATGATACCTTGACTTGGACATTTTTCTGGCCTCAAAACTGTGAGCAAATACGTTGCCGTTGTTTAAGCCTGCCCATTCATGGTATATTGCTTTCAGCAGCCTAGCAAACTAAACACACAGTTTCTGCTAAGAAGTCTACTGTAATTTTATCCTTGGTCTTCTAATATAATTAATAACTGCAAAAGGGCCGAGATTTTGCTCTACTTGCAAGCTGAACAGCTAGCCTGCCTCAGTTTCATAGAAGCTGGCAGAAGCAAAGCACTTGATGGCACAGGCAGCAGCGTGAGCACCAGCATATTTCCATCAGTCCCTCCATCCCCCAAGTCCCACGGGGCCGGTGCCAATGGGCCCAGGTGGCTCGTGTTATAGGAGGGGAACCCTGAGCTTGGGGAACCCAGATCTTTCCTAATGAGCAGTAAGCACACCTGCCCTTCGTCCTAGAGAGCGATGCTTCTGAGTACATAAGCAAACTTACCTTTGCTCCTGAGACAGACAGTGTATCTATCTTTGAAGGCTGTGTTATGCACAAACATGCTTGAAATGATAGTTTGGGATAAAGAGAAACCAGTGCCTCACTTTACAAGACATTCAGAAACATGAGGGGCCCGCGGAAGACTGTCCCCCAACAGTAATGGATCCCCATCGAGATGGAAATATCCTGGTTCTGGGTTCCTATCAGAAGGCTGTCGGAAAGGAAGAATCTGTCATCTGGAGCACAGGAAAAGAGCAGGTGGGAATTCAGGCAGGCAGGCGGGGGTGGTGAGTGGACGTGGCCTGTCAGAGCAGCAGGCTGACCTGGAAGATTCACGGAGCTCAGGAAGGGCTCTGTGCAGAAACACCTCCAGGCAGAGGACGTTCCGCACTTCCCGGGGCTTTGTTTCCCTGGGGATCAGGGGCAAGTACTCACGCTCTGAGGGAACTGGCAAGAGGCAGACAGGGCCTGCCCAGGCTAGGTGGCAGAGACAGGTTTCCAAGTTAGGGACTTGGGAATAGAATCTGGGTAGCACAACTGATGTGCATCCTGGGTAGTGAGTCTTGGGGGTGAGGCATAAACCCAGCAGTGAAACCCGAATCACAAGATCAGTACTGGACTAACGCCAAGGTGATAATGCTGAGCCCAAGAATATTGGTCTAGAGCTCCTTAAACACCTCTCCAGGGTGGGCACAGGAGAGGCTGCAGCAGGGGTGGCATGCAGGCGAGGTTAGGGTGCACCAGCTGCGAGGAGTGGAGGTCTGGGAGGATGGAAACCGGTCCAGGTCTGATGGGAGGTGTTGCCCTCCCCACCAAGTCCTGGCCGAGCCCCTTCCCTCCGAGTCCTGATGCTGCCGTTACAGTCTGTTCAGCCCATATAGCTTCTTGGCCCCAGGAACCCATTTTGCTCTCATCACATGGGGAAAGTGCCTTTTGAAATTCTTAGCCCCTAAAATACTACAAATGCATTGATAGCAGATCTCACCTTAACTACACCCAAAAGAGCTTCTCCGCCACTCCCACCACCCTGGAGAACTCTATTCCTGGTTGCTGCTTGGAGGAAGGGTGCCAAGAGAAGGAGTTCCCTTATGGATCTCCCAGTGCTTCCCTTTATCTCAAGAGGCAAACTGAGCTTTATTGCTAAGTACTCTAGGACTGACCCTGCTCAGGTGATTCTGACAGTCTTCCCAACCTTACTTTGTGGGCTTCATAAGGAGCCATATGGAACCATAAGGTGGGCTCAGTATTAGACTTTCACGGCCCTGCAAGGGAACATGGCCCGAGCGCCTTCCAGAATGGCTGGCTGATGGGGCCCAGCTGGGCATGATACGTCCTCAAGTCTAGGCTCCTTAGCTCTGACTCTCCTTGGTCCTCAACCTGAGGGAGTAGCCCACAGGCGAGCTCATCCCCACGGGGCTCAGGGTGGCCTCTCTCCATAACTACTTTTAGAAGAAGGGTATATTCATGATGTCTTCAAAACATACAGGTATATGCATATATACACTTAGTCTAGATATGCTTGAAAATGTTTGTTCACATGTGAAAGGTGGAACTGGGCCCCCAGGTATTTTAAAGCAGTTTCTTTCACTATCCCAGAGATACAGTTCCATATGCGAATTGTCTTGGAGCCCAGAGGCATAGACATCTGTTTCAGGTACTACTGCTGTTTAACAGATTACCCCCAAACTCTGAGGCTGGCACGACCGTTCTACTGTGCCCATTCAATCTGTATTTGGACCAGGCACAGTGAGCATGCTTGTCCTACTCTGCTTATCTGGGTCCTCAGCTGGAAAAAACCAAAGGATGGGTTGACTCAACAGCTGGGCTGGAATCCTCTGAAGACTCTTTCTCTCCTGGGCCTGGTGCTTGGGCTGGGATGGCTCAAGGACTAGGGCTGCTGACAGGAGTGCCTCCACGTGGCCTCTGCCTGGACCTCTTAGTTGGCAGCTCTAGACTCTAAGCATGAATGTTCCTGAGAACAAGCAGAAGTTG
>JAQZBX010098710.1:0-11549 GCA_029593785.1 Cabassous unicinctus
TGGTTTTATAGAATGGAATATTCCAGATACAGATGTCAATAAACGTTAAAATGAAGCTTTATTGAATGCCATTAATTAAATGCAACTGGATTTTATAACTGTAAGAACTTCACATTTAAACCTGGAAACAAACTTTTTCAGGCTATATCATCTAATTTTTAATTGAGAAAACATTTCATATAACCCAAATGTATGAGGATGTATGTATAATATGTACGCTATATACTAATATTATTATACTGAATGTTATATAACAGCATATAAATAATCAGATGATGCAGAGCATGGGAAAGAAGCTCAGGCTCAGCTTGTAGCTCCACCTCTCACTAGCTGAGAGATCGTGGATGAATTAGTAACTTCTCTAATGGAGTTGTTTTATTCCCTATAAAATGGCGATGAGAATACCTACTGTGGCAGTTTGGCATTGTTTATGAATTCCAAAAATAGACACTGGATTGTGTTTGTAAACTGGTCTGTTCCTATGGGTGTATTAGATGGTATTATAGTCAGAGGTTTCACTTTTACTTGATTAAATTATGATTAAGGCTTTGATTGCTCCACATAAGTAGGATATTGAGTGCCCACCCCCTCGGTGGGTGGTGACTCACAGAAAACAACATGGCAGAGGAGAGAGTTTGAGTTTTGATGCTGGAGCCCCAGGAAGTAAACACGCAGAGAAGAAGAGCACAGAGGAAGAGAGACAGCTCATTAGACACAGCAGAGGCCCCAGAAAGAGAGATGAGCCTGTTAGTTTACAGCTGACCTTGTGACGAGACCTGAGCAGCTGAGCCCAGAAGGAAACAGGCCCCAGGGAGAGAGACGAGCCTTATACCAGCCCACAGCTGAGATTGGAAGAAGCTGGGAATACGGAGCCTTAGGAGGAAGAGGAAGGCTGGACCCTCACAGAGATCACCCGCCATCTTGCTCCAACACGTGGCCAATGACTTTGGGTGAGAAAATACCTCTTATGGTACCTTGAGTTGGACTCTTTAGGGCCTTGTGACTATAAGATTTTACTGCAAATAAATAGCCTTTATAAAAGCCAACAGAGTTCTGGTACTTTGCATCAGCACCCCTTCGACTGACTAATACACCTACCTTGCAAGGTATGGTAAGAATAGACAAAAATAAAATATGCAAATACATATGCATAAAATGCAAATAAATATTTGTTTTTTGCCCTTCTCAGCACTCTTCCTTCTGTCCACAGGCCCCTGCCACCCAAGACTTGTCACCTTGTTCTTGACCCCTTCCTGCTCTGGACCTCTTAATCTTCCTTGTTAAAATTAAGGAACTGAACTCAGTATTCCCAAAGTCCCTTCAAGTTTTAACACTCAATGAGATACGGTTTCTATTGGCAATAGTAAAGTGCTGCGCATTGACTTGGGATGATCATCTTTTAATAAAACAGCTGCAGAGAAACCAGGAGTTGGGACTCCCAGTTAGCCTGGAAGCATGGCCAGAGTCGAATCACCTGAGGGCTTAGCGAAGAGCATTTGAAGACAAGCCCTGGGCAGATAATACCAAGTTTAAGTGCTTTCCATTTGTAACCGTAACTACATATTCTGACAACCCAAACCAAAGAAAAACATCACAGAAAGTTATATTTAAAAGAGTTAAAGTTTTAATAATGTGACATGCACCAGCTTCCAAGATCACTCTGAACAACAGAAAATAAAGAGATTTTATCTGATGGGTTTCTATACGACAGCCCCTACTCGTAACTTTCAATAAGACTTTTCTGCAACTTGCCAACACTTCTCAGTTGTCATCTGCCCTTCAAGCTCATCACACTGTCGAGGAAAGCCACAAGGCTGTAGCGACGTTTCGCGTTCCGACATCCACAACAAAGCCCTGCGTGCTCTGAGCCCAGCTGTCCATCTGAATTTTAAAGCTACAACTGATGAGGCAAAAGCTCCAAGACTCCTTTACGTGGAAGTCAAAGTGAACGGCGCCCACTGAGATGCTGAATCCCTCGAGATGTGGCCTTGCAGAACTTGCTCTCCATTTTTCCCGTGAACATAGTTTATTCCTAGGCCCACATCTTTTTCCCCTTATACAAAATTTAACTTCCCAATCGGTTCCAAAAAGCCTGATGATAACATTTGTTGAGTGTCACCTGCCTTCCAAATAAGTGGTTTTCTCCTTGGCTTCACATTAAAATCCCCCAAGGAGCTTTCAGAAATACCAAACCTACAGAATAAAATAGGAATCTGTGGATGCATATTGATATCAACAAATAAATGAATGAGTAAGCAAGAAGAGAGAGCTCTTCCAGTAAAATGCTAATGAGTAGAGGAGGAATGATGGCAAAATGGCCATAACAACACTGGAGGGTGGTACTCTGATGAAGAACAGGATATTTACATAGACTCCCCACAAATTACTTATCAATTACAATGGGGAAAACCGGTGACTTTACAGTACAGGAAACTGGCGGATGCCACCTGTGGTGGCTTGGAGTTACGTAACCAGAGAAACACGTTCCTCATCTTCACCCGTTCCTGTGGGAGTGAACCCATCGTGCACAGGGCCTTTGGACGAGGGCACGTAAGCTAGGTGCGGTCCAGGTGAATGAGGACTGGTCTTAATCCTAGCTGAAGGCCCTACAGGGACGGCCACGGAGACCACACACACAGGGAGCAGCCAGAAGCCAGAAGTCAACGGAACCTGGAAGAGAAAGGAGAAGATGCCAATCCAGGCAGGAGCACGGCTTCCAGCCTCTGAAACCATGAGCCAGTAAGTTCCTGCGGTCAAGCCAGCCGTTGTATGGCATTTGTCTCAGCTGCAGAAACGGGGCCACCACCTGAATCGAGTGATCCACACGCCACGCCACACACCTCCTACTGTGAGTCCCGAGGAAGACGCCTCACTCGGTGGAATTTCTGCCAAAATGCGTAGCCTCAATCTAATTATGAAGAAACAGCAGACAAACCCAAGTTGAGGCATCTACAACACAAGTAGCCTGTACTCTTAAGAAACACAAAAGCAGAGGGATTGTTCCAGACGAAGAGAACCTGATGAGATAACCGCAGACGTGGCCCTAGATTAGACCCCAGCCTGGCAGAAAATAGTGAGAAAGGCCACTGCAGGAACAGTTACCAAAGTGTGAAGACACTATATTTATGTTAAAAGTCCTGGTTGGATAATTACACCGTGGTGAAACAGCAGTTAAGACGAGGACGATGCGGAGGCCCCTGGAGGACAATCATGCCCAAGAATTCAAAGGCAAAGGAGCCATGGCTCCAACCTGCCAAGGGTTTTGAGAGCATGCGCACAATCAGCTGTTGAGTGGCTGAACAAACGCGCATGGCCACACGTCGGGAAATTGTTCATCCTTAAAATGGAGTGAAGTACTGATATGTGTTATAACATGGGTGAACCTTGAATCATGCTAAGAGAAATAAGCCAGACACAAAAGGCTACGCGCTGTATGATTCCATCATATGAAACATCCAGAAGAGGCAAATCCATAGGAAAAGAAAGCAGGTCTGTGGTTGCCAGGGGCTCGGGGAAAGAGGGAAGAGGAGCGACTCCTTATGGGTGTGAGGCTTCTTTCTGGGGTGATGAAAATGTTCTGGAATTAGGTAGTGGTGATCAGCCTTGTGAGAATACAGAAAACCACTCAACCATACACTGTAAAAGGGTGAATTTTATAGTATGTGAATTACATCTCCATAAAAACTAGGCGGATGGATGAGACAGATAGGGAGGGAGGTAGAATAAGAAAGCAAATGGGGCGAAATGTAAACACTTGGCAAAACTGGGCGTACAGGAGTTCCACTTTTCTCTGCCGGCTCTCTTTTTAATTAATGCCCTGCCACGCCCTTTGTCCTAAATATCCTTCCTGACATCTCTTTGTCTAGAAAATTCCTACCCATTCTTCAAACCTGTAAAAATACCCCGGCTTCTGTGGAGCCATCTCTGATGTTTCCAGGACAGAACTCACCACTTTGGGGATCATACGCCATTTCATACATTTTATGCATGTCTCTGTTGCAACACTTAATACATTGCGGTACATTTGCTTGTTTCTCAGGCCAAACTGAGCTGTTTGAGGAAAGTGTCTAGGTCTTGTTTATTTCTATTTCCATAGTGCCAAGAAAATAGCAGATGTTCAAGAAATGTTGGTGAATTAATAGACAAGCTAATGTAAGATCTAATAATTTGTTCTAATTTATTGCAATCAACAGATCTTGTAATTGATACAACTACAGAGAACTACATAAAAGTAAGTAATTTTCTGGAATGAGCACCAATTATCTGGATTCTTCTAAAAGGCAACATTGAGAATGGAAGGGGGAAAAAATCCAGATTTTTATATTGAAAGAATAATGGAAAAAGTACAAGGTTTGAAGTTGGGATATTTGGAGATTAATTCCCAGATTCACCCACGTTACTTACCTTCGCTGAGACCAAGTTTCCTTTTCTGTAAAATAGGGACATGCATGCCAGTAATTAAACAAGATATTCTAAATGAAGTAGCTAGCTCAAGGCCAAGGAACACAGTAGGAACTCGATAAATGTCCATCTCCTTCTCCTCTGGCCCTCACCAAGGCATTTTCCTGGAAGTTGAAATTAGGGAACGCATTACAGCAGGAATCCCATTTCCCGAGACAAAAGCTCCCCATTTCCTGAGGGACGCTTAAGCATTGTTAAGTTTCCAGGGATCGCGGTCTCTCCCGCCTGAAGGATAAGGGGACAGTTAGCTCCCATCAGCAGCAGCTTAGGAAACGTGACGGTCTTAGAAGTAGCACAGGTCCTGAGGTTGAGGAAGCCACCCCAAAACTGGGGTGTAATAACCACCTGAACCCCAAGGGAACAGCCAGTGAGCGGGCTGGGTGGGCAGAAATCCCTGGGTTCCAGGAAGCGGGCGCTGCCCGGGGGTGGAAGGACCACCCAGCTCTCAGGGTCCCGAAGTCGCTCCTGGCTTCTTGGTCAGGCGCACGATCCTAACGGCGACTGCTGCCCTGGACGAGTGTGGAGGTGAGCAGGCCGGCAGAGCACAAGCGAGGAAATTTTCCAAGGCCGTTTCCTCCCGGAGTGGATGCTTTCCCGTCCACGCTGGCCAGGGTGATGAAAGCAATCCTGGAAGGATGCCGTCTGGGACACGGATGAACCCCCCCTCCACCCGTGAATGGTTCAAGATGTGTCTTTATAGCAACAACCCAAAATGAAGATTAATGGGCAGGGGGAGGCACAGGGCCAGCCTTACCCCAGCAGGGCCCACGCGGTGTGGCCAGGGGCAGCCGGGACGGTGGCCGGGAGCGCTGTGGGGCAGCAGTGGGAAGACTGTCTCCCCTGGGCTGGGGCTGCCTCCCCTCACCTCCTGGAGAAAAAGACACACTTCCTAGAGTAGAGCCAGAGCTCCTTCCGGCCAAGGGCACAGGCACCTCTGTCCACCTGAGCCTGCATTTACGCACAAGGAAACGAAGGCGCCGAGGCAGCTGTGCGTTCGTCAGGTGTGCGTTCAGGCCGAGAAACCTCCTTGAAAATCTGGTGTCAGAGCTGAGTTCCCACTGACTTAGCCCATGTTCTCAATGAGAGGAGCTTGGGCGGGTGAGGGTGGGCGTGCGAGATGTCGTGGCAAGAGTGCAAGAGCCCGGCACAGGAGCAGGCTCTGCAGCCCCACCACCTGGGCGAGTCACTGCACCTCCCTCCGCCTCGGTGTCCTGTTCTGCAGGAAGGGGCCTGGCCGTCTCCACAGGGTCGTTGCGCCAGCTAATGAGATGACCGGCACCCAGGCGCATGGCGCGGCCCGAAAACAACGGAGATGCTCGCCAAGTTCCAGTCTCCTCACTTTGCAGATTACCTTTTCAGCATTTCCAACTGTGTGCTGAGAGCGCTGTCGAGAAGGCTTGAATCACACTTTGCAGAGAACTTGAGACATATGGCAGGAAGGTATTGATCCCCAAGCTGCCAAAATCATTTTTGTGGAAGGAAATTTCCGCGTCACTGCAGACCTGCACTGTGCTGTCAGCGGCAGGTGCACTGCGGAGACTTGGCACTCAAGCTGAATACGCTCATTATGACATTAATAGAATTTGGGGAGCTGCTTCACTCAGGTTGGAGCCGCGAGTGGCACCGTCTTCTGCAGAATCACTCCATCGGGCGTGTATCAACACATTTGGCAATGTCGGGCTCCCGAGCCGAGAAGAGGAAGTTTTCTCTCTGGGATTTGAGCACTTGGCATGAGAAATTAACAGAAAGGTGATGGAAGAGAAAGAAGACAATCATTCTCATTCTTTCCGCATAATATATTCAAGCTCCACTGAGCAAATCAGTAGATCTTCCTTTTAATATTTTTATCTGATGGCTGTCATTAAATGGCCACAACAATCCATGGAGGACGTTTGTGTTGGAAGAGTAAGCTTCTTCTATACGGATAGGTAAGGAGCACTGTGAATGTTATATCATGTTACTCCATCTGCTTAGTGGTGGGAGCTTAGTGGGAAATGTTAAATCAGAATTTTGCATACTGTGGGGAGGGGGTTGAAGGGAGAAAATTAGCATGTATTTTCTACTATATACCTGGCACTAACGGTTTGGCACTTATATATATCACCTGAAATTTATAACATCCGTTTTGAGGTCAGAATTACCATGCCCATTTTAGAGATAAGGAAATTGAATCCGATGGAATTAGTGGGAGGTGACAAGGCTGGGAGTTGAGCCCGAGTTTGTCTAACTCAAGTCTTCTTTCGGCACGGTGCCGCGCTGCCACCCAGCACCTCCGCCGGGCTCTAAGCCAACCCCCCCGCGCTTCTGAGCAGCCCAGGCTGTGGGTCAGACGAGCACCTGGGCTGCAGGTTGAACTGACCCAGCTCCTCCCGCGAGGAGCCTCCCAGCCAGAAAGGCCCCGGGTTTGGGAGCCTCCCACCTGCTCCTCCCCGGCAGTCGGCGGCTCACGAACAGCAGCAGCTTCTAACCACTTGCCTCAGACAATGTCTTGGTTCGCCGGGTCTGCTATGGCGAAGCCACGTGCCAGCCGGCTTGCGCAGCAGGACTCGTCGTCTCACAGCTCTGTGGCGAGACGTCTGAAATCAAGGTCTGCAGGCCGTGCCTTCTCCTGGCGCCGCGATCCTCGGGGCTCCTTGGCTGGCCTCTCCGCCCCTGCCCCACGGCCAGCTCCTGCTTCTCCTCCCCTGTGGCCTTCAGTAACCCCAGCTCCTCCGAAAGGGTCCACACCCACAGGGCGGCAGTGGGGTGCAGTTAGGGCCTGGGTGGGATCCAGCGCCCAGCACGACGGCCACGGAGTCCTCCGCGCCCCACGTCTGGTACTTTAGCCTACCTCGTCGTCTCTACCTTCAAAAGAGACCTGAAACCCAAGCACGCCGCCACCTCCGCAGCCGCCACCGCCAGCTCCGGCCGGGCCGCCACGGCCTCTGAACTGGCGCCTCCGCTCCTGCACTCAGCTCCCAAGAGTCTGTTCTCTGCACAGCATCCTGAGGAGCATTTTCCTTCACTTGTGACTCATTCCGCCATTCGACAACTATTTTTGAGCACCTATTGTGTATTTTACGTGGGAATTCAGCTGTGACAAAACTGGAATCTCTGACCCTCATGTAACTAATATTCTAATGGGGGAGCCAGATAAATATGTAGAGCATTTTAGTTAGTATCACATGGTGATTGATAAGTTCTAGGGAGAGAAATAAGCAGGGGCTGGCTGAGATTTCACACAGAGCAGACCCTGAAGGTCTCTTTAAGAAGGGGCTTTGCAGTGAAGATGGCAGGCCGTGAGCTGTGCGCTGTACATGTGTCTGTGGTCAGCGTGTCCAGGAAAAGCCAGGGGGCCAGATAACAGAACGAGGGCACAAGTCAGAGGAGACGCAGCGAGACACAGACTTGCCCTCTGCAGGTCCCTGCACACACGCCAAGCCTTTGACTGGGCACTTGGCAGGTGTTTATTCTAATCCTCACAAATCTGCAACCCTCACAATCTCCTCGTTTATCAAAGGAGGAAATGGGGATTTGGAAAAGTTCAGTGGATTGCCCGGTCACACAGAGCCAACTCTGATTCCATGGTTCCAGCGTTTCTCCGCTGATCTGGGCTTGGAGTAAACTCTGCTTAGCCATAAGGTTAGCCACGGACTGGATTCTGACCTCGCTCCAGGCAGGCAGTGAGCCTGGACAGCAGCTCCCCCGGGCCACAGCCGGGGCTGGATTCTGTGCCCTGATTCTGCCGAGAGTCCTGGCTCTCAGTTTCCACGCCCTGTGTTTTTCCAGGATGAAATGAGATTGGCCCTCACACGCTGGCCTCTGATGCCATCCATCACCCAATACGACATGGGGCCGTGGCCGTCTCCGTCTCCGATTCCTTCTGCCTTTCCAGGGGCTGCTGTAACAACGGGTTACAAATGCACAGCTTAAAACTACAGAAACGTCTCGTCTCCGCTCTGGAGGCTGGTGGCTGGCTCCCTCTGTTCCCTGCCTCTCTCCTGGCGGTAGCTTGCAGACAGCCTACAGCATCCCTGGTGTCCCCCTCTGTCTGTCTGTGCTCAAATTTCCTGTCTTCAATTGAGACCATTCCAGCATGACTGCTTTTTAACTTGTCCAATTCCATCTGTAACGACAAATAAGGCCACATTCTGGGGCCCTGGGGGCAGGACTTGAACATGTCTTTGGCAGTGGAGGGTCACATGTCAATCCAAAACACCAGCACGACGTTACCTGGTGGGTCAAAAGCAGAGCTGGGACTCCTCGTCCAGTGCTCTTCCCCAGGGCACATATGAATGCCTGTTCCTTTGCTCTGAACATTCAAGAAAGCGCAGGAGAGCGGGAGCTGGAGCAAGCAGTCTAGCTCGGTACTGGATGGCAATGGGCCGCTCCGGCGTGCCGTGCTGCCCGCCCGCCCCGTGCTAAGGGGTGGCTCCGAGAAAGGCACGCCCAGGCCACGGCGCCAGGCCTGTGAGTGTGACTTCATGTGCCAAAAGGTGCTGTTCAGCTGAGGACCAGGGTACGTTGAGCTACGCCCCGGGACGCGCCGGCCGGCTCGGGAGCTCCCTCGCCTCAGCCAGAGCCGCAGACGAGTGGCCCAGGATCCTGGCCAGCGGAGGCAGAGCTGGGCCTCACACTATGCGGCCTGACGGGGTCGCCTAACTGCAATCACACACCCTCATCACCGAGAGGAAGAGGCGCTGTGAGCAACTCGGCCTCGAGCCAGGCACGGCGGGGCCGCCGAAGCTGGACAAGCCAGAGCCAAGGCTGCCGGGCGCTCCGCAGGGAGCAAGGCCCTGCTGCTCCTGGATTTTGGCTCGCTGAAACCGGCTTCTCCCTTCTGACCTCCTGCTGTTTCACGCCGACGCGTTTGTGGTAATTCGCTGCAGCAGCCGCTCGCCCTCCAGGAGGCCCCAGCCCCAGGTACGCATCCTCCTCCCCTCCACCCAGCTTCCTCTCTCCAGGTTTCTCTTCCTTCTATGCTTCTCCGCTCGTCCTTGCCAGCAATTCCAGGGCCCAGAGCCTGCCTGTCCTCCCAGCAGCTCCTCCCAGGGGCAGCCCCCACCCCGGGCTGTCTGAGCCAAAGACGGCCAGACGCCCCTCGGCCTGTCACAAGCCCTCGGCGGGACTCAGTGGCCATGTGCCGCCACACCCTGGTGAAGGCTGGAGGCCTGCGTGCCTCCCACTTGCTATCGCTTTGCTGGTGACTCAGGAACGAAAGAAGTTGGCGGTGGGGGGGAGGGCTGCTGGTGGGAGAAGAGGGCCCCAGGGCTTGGCCCAGGAGGAGCCCACAGCCCCTTCTTCAGAGAAGGCAGAGCTGCTCCTTCTAGGTTTTCTGAGCATCCCATCAGCAAAGCGCCCTCTGTCCATCTGTCCACCTACCCCAGGCCAGAGGAAATCATGACGCCCAGTTTAATTCGCGTTTCAGATACACAACAAACCATTTTTAGTATAATTGTGCCTGTGCAGTATTGGGGTCATATTTATACTAAATAACTATTCATTGTTTATCTGAAATACAAATTCACCTGGGCATCCCATACTTTTATTTGCTAATTCTTGCAACCGTAGCTCCGGCCGATCTGGTCAGGGCCCTCTGTGTCCCCCGTCCCAGCCGACCTCCACCAGGGCCCTTGCAGGACATTGGGAGCAGTGCTCGGACAGAAGCCAAGGAAGCTGTGGCTTTCGGGACCTGCCTGAATTCCAGGAGCTCATGTACTGAAACTCAGGCAGAGAAAGCACAAATCTGTTGAAGCCGCGACCGAGGAGACCAAAGGACAACAGGATTGCTAGGAGGAGCACGTGGTGGTCGTGTGCCTCATTCGATTCGACCAGAGCACCGCCAACGTGAGTTAAGAGAAGCACAGTCTCCACCGAGCTCGTATGTAGGGAGCCCCAGAGTTTTCCATCCTAGAACCTGGATGCCCCCTGAGTCACAGCCTTGTCTTCTGTGCAGCTCTTCCCAACTCGAAATCAGCTGCTGATTCCTGACCAGCCCTCACCTACACTTTCACACCAGTCAGCTTTCTGCAATTTTGCTACTCTTTGGCTTACACCCTCCATATTTCTCCCAGGGCCATTCCCCTCCATAAAACTGCTCAGTTTCAGTTCACTGGTCACCCTATTGCCAGCTTTCTGGTTCTGAGACGCAGCAAACTGGAGCTCCCTCTGCCTACCCTAAAAGACCAAGCCCGTTGGCACAGCGTTAGGGCCTGCAGCCTGCGTTCACACTCACCTCCCACCAGCCCACACGAAGCACCCAGTGCTGCAGGTCCTGGGTGACAAGCTCTTTCTGGAAAGGAACCTGTGTGAACGCCTCTTCCAGCTCCTCTTGGGCACCTGGGACCCAGAAAACCGAGAAGGGAAAAGCTTTGGCTAGACCTTCCTGATGTGCCTTAGCTCAGCACAGCTTGGGGGTCTCTCCAGCCCACCCAGGGATGTCTATCCACCCCCCCACACACACACATAGGATTCCATGGCATTGGCCCTCCCAGGCCAGCCCATACCACGAGGCCCCAGCCCCCAGGATGCGCTGGCCTGGTGCAGGTGGTGCTCTCACCTCAACTTAAGCCACACACGAGTGGCCCAGGTGACATGGCAGCGGCGGGCAGAGCTAGATCTCCCACACTTGCAGACTCCGGCGCACATAGTCTCACCCGATCCCCTTGCTCATCTTTGCTGGTCCTTCCTGGGGGCTCCGTGCACAGGGTGGGCTCAGGGAAGGGACCTCAAGCTGTGGTTCTATGCTTGCCCTCTCTCCCCCGTGTCCTCTTCACCCTGTGTCTTCCTGCCTATGTGAACAACCGCTGACTGCTACAGGCACAATCCCCAAACCTCTACAGCTCAGCACAGCCAGGTCCATCTGCAGCTCCTTTCCCAGTCTGGGGAGTTTTGCTCCAGGCAGTCACGTGGGGACCCAGGCCCCACCTCCTCCAGGCCTTGGAATTCTCTCCATTCAAAGCTTGAGGTGAGGATCCTAGGTGCAGACTCATGCGCGGGCCCCACCAGCAGTGCATGTCATGTCCAATGTGAGTGCTGCCCCATCCCACTGCTGCTAGGAGCACTGCTGGCAGAGGTAAAGGGGCTCCTACCTGAAGCACTTGCAGGTA
>JAQZBX010098711.1:0-11549 GCA_029593785.1 Cabassous unicinctus
TTTGTAAACTCACAACTTCTCTAATTAAAAATTTAAAAAGCAAGCTGCAGCCCACCAGGGCAACTGGCAAGCCTCCTCTCGTGTAAACAAGGCTAAATATACATAGTTAGGTTTGTTTTGGTTTACTTTTCATGAAGGAACTCTGGAAGGACACACAAATCTAGTAATAAAATGGGTTTACTAGGAAAGGTTGAGGTGGAAACTGGGTGGATGGGGGATGTGGTGCGAATTCACTTTCTGAAATTTTTGTACATTTTTTTAAAAAGATTTATTTATATATTTCTCCTCACCCATGCCCCCATTGTTTCATTGTTTTTGGGCTCACTGTCTGTGCTCGTCTGTGTCTGCTTGTCTTCTCTTTAGGCAGCACCGGGAACCGATCCTGGGACCTTCTGGAGGGGAGAGAGGTGCTCAATCTCTTGTGCCACCTCAGCTCCCTGGTCTGCTGTGTCTCTTATTGTCTCTCTTTTGTGTCTCTTTTTGTTGCATCATCTTGCTGCACGAGCTCTCCACTCAGGCCAGCTCACTGCGTGGACCAGCTTGCCTTCACCAGGAGGCCCTTGGAATTGAACCCTGGACCTCCTATACGGTAGATGGGAGCCCAATCGCTTGAGCCACATCCACTACCCTTTTTTTTTGTTGTTCATTTTTAATGGTGAAATATTACAAATGCAGAAAAAGTGCCTAAAACCTAAAAGTACACTTCAATGAAGACCCTTATAGTCACAACTCCTGAAGACCAACATGTGTTCTATTGTATTTCTGGTCCATGCAAAAAATATATATATCCTGCCTTTTGGCTAAGATCAAGAAAAGAAGAGACCAACAACTCAACAGTTTTGAATTCTGCTGCCAAATCACCTAAACTAAGCAAGGAAAGATGTCTGCAAATGTCTTGAAGATATGAAAAGATATTTAACCTCAGTAGGAATCATGGAAATGCACATTGAAATCCCAGTGAAAGGCCATTTCACGCATTCCTGATTTGCCAAACTTAAGAGTACTGAAAATGGGGAAGCAGATGTGGCTCAAGCAGTTGGGCACCTGCCTACCACACGGGAGGTCCTGGGTTCGGTTCCTGGTGCCTCCTAAAGAAGACAAGCAAGACAGCGAGCTGACACAAGGAGATGATGCAACAAAGAGACACAATGAGGAAACACAATGAGAGACACAACAAGTGGGAGCTGAGGTGGCGCAAGCCATTGGGCGCCTCCCTCCTACATGGGAGGTCCCAGGTTTGGTTCCCGGTGCCTCCTAAAAAGAAGATGAGCACACAATGAACAGGCACAGAGAGCAGACAGTGAGCACAAACAACGAGGGGAGGGGGAGAAATAAATAAATCTTAAAAAAAAAAAAAAGTTCTGAAAATGCCATGAGTTGGAGGTGACTCAGTGGAGCGTTCCTACACTCCTCTTGGGGGGTGCCAATTGGGACAATTGAAAAGAGTTGGTCCTGCCATGGAAAGCTGAATATCCTCCATCCTAGGGTCCAGCAATTCCATTCCTAGGAATCTTCAAGAAGGGTCCCAGGACACATGTTCACGAGTACTCACACCAGCACTGTTTATAACAGCAAATAATACAAAAACAAAAAACCACTGAAAATCCTACAAGTCCATTGGCTGGAGAATGGACAAACACACTGTGGTATATTTATAGCAATATATAATTGCGTATATATATATATATATATATATATTAGATTTATTTATTTATCTCCGCCCCCCCCCATTGTTTCGGGCTCACTGTCTGCTCTCTGTGTCCATTCCCTGTGTGTTCTTCTGTGTCTGCTTGTCTTCTCTTTAGGCAGCACTGGGAACCGATCCTGGGACATTCTGGAGCGGGAGAGAGGTGCTCAATCTCTTGCGCCACCTCGGCTCCCTGGTCTGCTGCATCTCTTATTGTCTCTCCTCTGTGTCTCTTTTGGTTGCGTCATCTTGCTGTGCCAGCTCTCTGCTCCAGCCAGCACTCCATGTGGGCCAGCACTCCTACGAGTACATAATTGTATATTGATATGCAGGAGAAAATAATGAACTATAGCTATACACAATAACAGGAGTGAATCTCAGAAACATAATAGTAAGTAACAAAGCCAGTCACAAGAGACTAGATGTGATTTAATATCATTTTGTCGGTGGAATAGATTTTGGGGGACAACCAGTTGTTTTTCCCATACCTCCTTTATGCTATTGGATTAAAAGAAAATTAATATGAAGCATATACTGGTTGTAAGGTTTTTGGAATGTTGTTTAGACAATTCCATGACTCAGCAATCCATGAGTAGTGGAAAATGACAGTTTGAAAACTCCATTAGTACATCTAATGGTTTTGAAAGGTCCATCAGCAGTAAGCTAAATGGGGATTAATAAATCTCATACGTAAGTCAATCCAAACAAAACAACAAAGACAACAGCAATGATAATAAAAATACACTTATTTGCTTGCATATGCTGATAAAAATGTGTTAGTGTAGACAGGAATGAATAATCAATGTTACCTAATTTTAGAGGGTGAGAGCTATTTGGACAGGGGGCAGGAGTGGAAAGGATAATTCATAATGTTAATTTTCTCCATATTTCTTTTTGAACCATATGGTAATATACTATGTATTAAAAAGTGAGATTAAACCTACTTAATTAAAATTAAATCATAAATAATACTTATTAAATGTCTGTAAATTTTAAAATTTTTATGTAATACTTTGAATGGGAAATAAATTGACCTGTTTCAAACATCAAAAAATATTAAAAGAGGATCAGCTTCTAATATGACAGCGTGAGGAACTTCAAGGACTCACTCTCCAGCAAAATTGGTGAAATCTATTTTTTAAATTTAAAATACTGTTTTTTAAATAACAAATAAGTTTTATTGATACATATTAATAAGGCATACAATTCATCCAAAGTGTACAGTCAATGGTATTTGGTGTAGTCACATAGTTGTGCATTCATCACTTCAATCATCACCAGAGCACTTTCATTATTTCAATAATAATAATAAACAAAAAACAGACAAACAAGAAAATTCTTCACCTCTCAATCTCTCTCTGTTCCCCTGCTGCACACAGCTGAAATCTGTTTTTAAAACAACCATTTAAAGATTCTGGAAATGGTCCTAAGTGAATACAGCAATGGAAAAATCATCTATTCAAGAAAATCTACTGAAATTTGGTAAGAACAGCAAAAGCAGGTGGTATTTGGAACTGAAAACCACTCCCTCCTTCTCCCCAGCTCATTCCTAGGGAAATTCCACTCCAGACTGATGCAGCCAAGAGCACAGGGCTCCCTCTCTCCCCAGCTCCCAGTCAGAGGGCAGTCTACTCTGGAGGGACAAACATCAGCATTTCTTATTCTGCCTCCAGCTAAGTGTGATGAGGCTAAGTTCCAGGCAAATACAGCATGAAGTATGACTCTTCAAAGTGATAATGACAGAATTTTGTAAAACTGTCGGAAGACTCCAATCTCCAGGTCCAAGCAGCTCAGAGAAACCCAAGCAGGATAAATGAAAAGTTATCTACACTTAAACACATCATGATAAAATTGCAAAATACCAAAGAAAAAGGGAGGATTAAAAAAAAAAAAGGTAAAAATGGATCACAAGAAATTAGCATTTTTATTGAGCACCACTTCTTAGCAGAGATAACAGAAGTCCAAAATTGTGGCACATCTTCAAAGTGCTAAGAGAAAATAATTGTCATCCTAGAATTCTATTCCCAGCAAAACTATCTTTCAGGAATGAGGGGGAAAGTTAAAAAAATTTTTTTTCAGGCAAAGAAAAATTTAGGGAGTTTATCCATGAAGGATTCTTATTACTGAAAGAAGTTTCAAAGATGTCATTCAGACAAATAGAAATTAATCTGAGATGCTAGGTCTAATTGAGGAGAAGTTACAACAAAGATATTGTGGAATATGTGGGTATATCTCTAAAACACTGACTGGGTAAATCAATGATAGCAATGTCTAACATGTGGGTTGAAAACCCAAGCAAGATATCAAACACTGGACAAAAAAAACCTTTTGAGTTCTGAGTTTAATTATCTAGGGGACGTCTGCTGATTGGTGTCATGGTAAAGCTAGTGGTTAATTTATTTATCCTACTTGAAATTGCTAGCACATCAAAAAAGAAAAAGAAAAAAGAAAAGAAAAGAAAAAATTCATTGAGCCCACAAATTCCAGTCTAATAGGAGGGAAAAATGAATTGAGAAAAATAAAAAGGAGAAGAATTTTGATGGATTCAAAAAAAAGCAAGGGGCGGCGAGGGGAATCAAACAAAAGAAACCAAAGAAGCCACACAAATAGAAAGCCTGTAATGGGATGGAATCAGATCCAAGTATACCAGTAATCACTATAAACATAAATGGACTAAATCTGGGAGTAAAAAGCAGAGATTATTGAAAAAAAAATTTTTTTTTACAGAGTACAGAATCTAGTCTTTGTTGTTTTCCAGAGGTGTGTCTGAAACTAGGCAGAAAATCTTAGAATCATAGGTTATATAAAAATATTTAGGTTATCATATCATAAAGGAATAGCTATTTTAATATAAAAGAAAAAGATGCAAATACTTAGGTTGTGGAAGGAGGGGTTGTGGAAGGAGGGGTATGGGGTCATAGGTTATATAAAAATATTTAGGTTATCATATCATAAAGGAATAGCTATTTTAATATAAAAGAAAAAGATGCAAATACTTAGGTTGTGGAAGGAGGGGTAAGGGAAAGTGCACAGATTATAATGATGATTGAGGACTATGAAAAACTCAAACCTCTGCATTCGAAATCCAGAAAGTAGGGAATAAAATTATATGAACGGGGAGTGGATGTAGCTGAATGGTTGAGCACCTGCTTTGCATACAAGATCCTGGGTTCAATCCCTGGTACCTCCTTAAAAAAACAAAGATATGAGGATGAGATTAGAATTAACCATAGGCCAATAAATTTGACAATTTAGATGAAATGAATAAGTTCTTAGAAAAACACTACTTACCTGAATTGACTTGAGAAGGAAAAGAAAACCTGAATTGCCCTTTATAAACATTACAGAATTTAAATTGGTCTTTAAAAATATTCCTTCAGGGAAAACAATATAACCAGATCAATTTATGGATAAGGCCAATAAAATATTCAAGAAACAGATAATGCCAATCTTGCACATTTTCATCCCAAGAATAAAATGAGCAGGAACACTTCTCAATTTATTTTATGTGGTTAGCATAATTTTAACACCAAACCGAGGCAAAGACAGTACAAGAAAATTACAGACCAATATTATTTATAACAGATATGCAAACATTCCAAATAAAAGACTAGTAAACCCAGTGCAGCAATGTATAAAAAATATGCCACCCACATTGGATTTATATCAGGAATGGAAATAACATTTAGAAAATAAATTTGTGCAATTCAGCATATTAACAGATTGAAAGAGACAAATTATACGGTTATCTCAATAGGTGAAGAAAAGTGATCAACAGACATTTATTCATGAAAAAAAATCTGTTCGTGAACAAGGAATTGAAAGGATCTTTCTTTAATTGACTTAGTGCATCTTCAAAAAACGTATGGCAGGGAGCAGATGTGGCTCAAGCAGTTGGGTGCCCACCTCCTACATGGGAAGTCCCGGGTTTGGTTCCTGGTACCTCCTAAAAAGAAAAAGAGAAAAAAAAAAATGACTAGCAGATTCCGAGCACAAAGAACAAGGGGTGGGGAGAAATAAATAAATAAAATAAATATTTTTAAAAATGTATTAATTGTCAATGTATAGAGCGTGTGTTTTTTTTTACATGGGAATTTTTAAAAAATCAAATCAATTTTATTGATACATATTAATAAAGCATACAATCCATCAAAAGTGTACAATCAATGGTATTTGTTATAGTCACATAGTTGTGCATTTATCACTTCAATCATTATTAGAGCACTTGCATTATTCCAAGAATAATAATAAAAAACAAAAAGCCAGACAAAGAAAACTCATTGCCTCTCAATCTATGCTTCCCCTGCTATTCTGTTTGCATTTCTCTAGTTTATTTGTATTTATATTTTATATAGATGGAGTCAAGCAATATGTAGTACCTTTTGTCTAGTTTCTTTCACTTAGTATATTTCCTTTTTTTTTTACTCTTACTGGAAGATTATTAATATATTGCTATATACTATGCCCATATTTTGCTTTGGTTGTATTTTTACCTGATATTAATACTTGTAACATTAATGTACATTTGTTCAGTTTCAAAGAAAACCAGTCATATATGCAATATCATCCATATTCATATTTCACATGACGTTTTGCTATGCTATACAGTCCCATGTTACATTTTTTAGCTTTCCTTCTAGTAATATACGTGACCTTAGACTTTCCCTTTCAACCACTGTCATGCCCATATAATAGCACTGCTGGTTACAAACACCATGATATACCTTCACCTTTTCTATTCATTTCCAAAGATTTACACACAACCTTTTCACCAGTTCTCCATAGCTTTATGGAAATTGAGGGTTAGAATGTTTTTAAAAAGCACTATCAGTTACAAGGGATGTGATATATAAAGTGATGAAAGGGTGGAGGGTTCTTAAGATGGAGGGTGGAGGAGGGTGTCAGAGCGTTCTGAGGTGGAATGACTCGAAGTGAAAATTTGGAGGCAGCCAAGCAGAATTCAGAAGGAAGAGTGTTGCAGACAAGGACAACACAAGTGCAAAGGCCCTGAGGCGGCTCTCCTGGGTGTTTTTCCAGGTGTGGACTCAGGGAGGACGCAGTAACACCCTGTGAAACAGGCATCATTAGACTTCCTAACAGGATGGAAGGCTGAAACTTTTCCAACTGTGGGAAACTTGCCCAGACCAATCTAGCTCAGGCTGTGGGCTTGAGAGGCAAGATTCTGGGACAATGGCGCCCTCTGCTGGACACGACAGGTGTCGGCTCCGTTTCCAACAATAATACTGATGCCGACCATTTAGTTAGCAATAAATCTGTGACCCAACCTCTCTCACCCCCGTGCGGCATGGAGACTGGGGAGGTACAGGCAGGTGTATAGTGAATGAATAATTTTCATCTGAAAATCTGAGATTCCTTCTTTCTTTGAATAAACTGTGTGCCAGGACTTGTTCTAAACTCTTGGGACAAAGCAGTGAACAAGATAGACAAAAGTCCCTGCCCTCCGTGGAGCTGACATTCAAGGGGTTGGGGAAGAGAGATTGCCAGTGAGTAAATAAACTAATAAATCTGTAAAATGTTTATAGACTGTGATATTCCCTGAGATGACATCCAACCTGACACCTGGATGGTGAGCTGGGAATTGCTGAGACCAGAGGATTCCAGCAGCGGTACAGTATGTGCAAAGGCCCTGAGGCAGGAGGTGAGAGGGGTATGTGAGAAGAAGGTAGAGACTAGGCGATAAAGACATTATAATTAAACATCAGGTGCCAGGTACTGCGTAAAGATCTATATGCAGCCATCATTTTTATTCAATCTTCACAATATCATTATTCGTCCCATTTTATGGAGGAGAAAATGATGGATCAGCGAGGCCATGGTTGTAGCGCTCGGAGGTGGCAGGGATGGGATTCGAACCCAAGGTAATTTTGACTCTTCGCGGTGGCGCGCTGCTCGTGAGCCTCACGGGGACGAGCGCGCCGGCGTCTGTTGCCATGGTACTCCGGACGCCCTTCCTTGCGCTGCGCGCCACGTGACTGGAGCCAACATGGCGCCGCCCAGGCTCTTCCTTTGCCCACGTGGTTCCGGCAGCCAAGATGGCGGCGGCGGCGGCTGCCGGCGGTCCGGCTTCCCTGGAGTCGGCCCCGCGGATCCTGCGGCTGGTGGCCGAGTGCAGCCGCTCCAGGGCCCGAGCGGGCGAGCTGCGGCTGCCGCACGGGTCGGTGGCCACCCCGGTGTTCATGCCAGTGGGCACGCAGGCCACCATGAAAGGCATCACGACCGAGCAGCTGGATGCACTGGGCTGTCGCATCTGCCTGGGCAACACCTACCACCTGGGCCTGAGGCCGGTGGGTGGTGGACTCGGCGGGGGTGAGGGGCGGAGGCGGAGCGTGGGGAGCTCTGGGCCGCGCCCCCCCAGGCCCGGGCCCGGCTCTAAATTGTGTCACCAGCCCGGCCCAGGTCGTGTGCTGGGCGGGACCTACCCCTCCCCTGACCCCTTCTTCGCCCCATCCAGGGCCCCGAGCTGATCCAGAAAGCCCACGGTCTCCATGGCTTCATGAATTGGCCCCACAACCTGCTGACGGTGAGGTGGAGTCAGGGCTGGGGTCCGAGGGCGCTTCTCGGGGGTGCGGGTCCCGCCTCCCCAACCCCTGACAGCCCTGCGGTGGGGATCCCCCCCCCCCAGGACAGCGGCGGCTTCCAGATGGTCTCCCTGGTGTCCCTGTCCGAGGTGACGGAGGAGGGCGTCCGCTTCCGCTCTCCCTATGACGGCGTGGAGACCCTCCTGAGCCCCGAGAAGTCAGTGGAGATCCAGAACGCGCTGGGTGAGTGGAGACCCCGCGGAGCCTCCCCTACCTCCTGGGGGTGGCGGGTGGCAGCGAGGCCCGTGCTGCCTCTTCTGTGCTGTGTGGCTTTGGACAAGACACTGCCCCTCTCTGAGCTTCAGTCGAGCCGAATAAATGAAGGAAGGTCCGTGAATGACTTAGCACAGTGCCTGGCGTCTAGTTGCTTTTATTGTTATAATAACATTATACAGCGTTGTTATTATAATACAGAATAACATTATATAGTAGCTTTTATAATAATATGGCTGTTGTTTCTTTTAAGTAACATGTTAACTGAACAAATATCTGTTGAGCAAAGGGTGGCACCAAAGGGGAATTGGAGTTGGCTTTGGGCCCCTCCCATCTCCATCAAAAGCCCCTGTTCCTTGATAAACATAAATATGGTTTTTCCAACATCCCCAACTTTCAACACCATTGGTGCTTTTCTACTCCTTGCTCTTTTTTTTTTTAAGATTTATTTTATTTATTCCCCCACACACACCTATTCTTTTTGCACTGGCTGTCTGCTTGTCTTATCTTTAGGAGGCACAGTGAACCGAACCTGGGACCTCCCATATGGGAGAGAGGTGCTCAATCCTTTGAGCCACCTCAGCTCCCTGCTTTGTTGTGTCTCTCATTGTCTTTCCTCTTTGTGTCTCCTTGTTGTATCATCTTGTTGTATCAGCTTGCCACACCTGCCTGTCCTGCCAGCTCATCTTCTCCAGGAGGCCCCAGGAACCGAAGCTGGGACCTCCCTTGTGTAGGTGGGAGCTCAATCACTTGAGCCACATCTGCTTCCCGACTCCTTGCTTTTTTTAGGGTGGGTGCTGGTGGTGTACCAGCCACACCCTCTCGGGACTACAGGCCTTGAGGGAGGGAGAGCAGGCATTAGGACAGATGCCACAATTAGAAGACAAAAATCCAAAATGCAGGTAGAGTGTATTGCATGTGTCTGTTACTATGGGAAAAACAAAATATATTTTGTATATATAACACAAAACTTGCCATGTAACCATTTTCGCCTCCATTTCAGTGGCAATCATCGCATTATTTGACGATGTCGTGCTATCATCACCTCCGTCCATTCCCAAAATGTTTCTATCACCCTGACAGAAACTCTGCACCCATTATGCATTCACTCCCTATCCCCCTCCCCAGTGCCTCTGATAATGTCTAATCTATTGTCTCTCTGAATTTGAGTACTGACTTTTTGAATACGCAGAATCATGCAATATTTGTCCTCTTTTGTGTCTGGCTTCTTTCACTCGGCATAATGTTTTCAAGGTTCGCCCAGGTTGTAGCATGGGTCAGAACATCATTCCTTTTTCTGGCTGAAGAGTATCCCATTGTATGGCGAGAGCACCTTTTCTTTAGCCATTCCTCATCTGTTGATGGATACTAGGGTTGTTAAGCATTATTTAAAGGCCCCAAAAAATATAAAGTTAGAACCTTGACCATGAAAACTAAGTCCGTGACTCAGTCTGTAGATTCTGGGAAGGCTTCCCTAGGCCTGAACCTCGAAGAGGAGGAGGAGGAATCAACTAGACATCCACAAGGAGAAAGTGTGTTTTAGACTGATCATCATGTGCAAAGGCCCTGAGGCAGGGCCGGGCCTAGTGTGTTGGAGAAACAGGAGGCCGGTGTAGCTGGAACAGAGCGAGCCAGAGGGAGGGCAGAAGGACATAAGGGCAGGGAAGTGAGGGGCACAGATTGTGCAAGGACCTGGTGGACCACAATCAAGACAATTTTTGAACAAGAATACATTTTATGTACATTCCATATAAACATGTCTACAAGGACCTGAACCAGTGTCTCCTTTTCTGTCCTCCATCCATCTCCTTGACATTCACAGGTCACTGCTGTTACTCGTTTCTTGTGTGTCCTTCCAGAGTATGCAAATACAAGCAAGTTCAAATCTATTCTAATTTTTCCCTTTAAGAGAGAATTCTCTTTATTTTTTATTTATTTATTTTTACCCTCCCACATAAACAACTGTATTAGTCAGGGTTCTCTCGGGAAACAGAATCAACAGGAGACATCTGTCAATAATATGAGATTTTATAAGAGTCTCTCACGTGACCGTGGGGATGCACAAGTCCAGGTTCCGCAGGCAGGCTGCAAACCAGGGGCTCTGATGAAAGTACGATGAAAGGTCCTTGATGAGTTTCTGGGAGAAGCTGGCTGTCCAAGGACGAGCTGGGAAATTCTCTCTGAATGTTGAAATCACTTCCCCTTTTAAGGCATTCAACTGATTGGATAAAAGCGTCACCCATTGCTGATGCAATCTCCCTGATAGATGCAGATGTAATCAGCCATCCACACAGTAAACTCACTGGTGACCGAAGTCCATAAATGCTCTTGTATTACAATTAGCCCAGTGCTCGCTGGACCAAACACCTGGACACAATTACCTGGCTGAGTTGACACATTAGCCTAACCATCACAACAACATCCTTCATTAGTGTGGCACATTCATTGCAATTGATAAATGCATCCTGGGGCTTTGCCACTGAGCATGGACCATGGTTCACATTGTAGTCTACACTCTTTCCACAAAGTTCTGCATATTATGTGATGATTTAAAATGGCCTATATCTGGCATTGCAGTGTCATTCAGGATGATTCCCAAGTCCTGAAAAAGCCCCTGTATTACACCTGCTTTTCCCTCTCCCTGCCCCCAGAGCCTCCAGTGGCTACTGGCTCCACATCAATGTTGTAATTTCTTCCATTGCTAGAATCACATCAAGTCTATAGTAGAATACCAGTAAGTCCACTCTAGTCCATAGTTCTTTCCCCAATCCTGAGGAGTCTGGGATGGTGACATCCACTCCACCTCTAATTGAGAGGGGGCTTATATCCCATGGGGAAGATGGATGGGACTACCTTGCTTGCAGTTGCAGACTCTCTCTGTTCCTTGGGATGGTCGTTGTCTATCTTCATCTCCTTGTTAGTTGTCCTGGGTGAGTTCAATGAGCAGAGAATTCTCTTTAGAGCAGGAGTCTTAACAAGAGGTCCGTGAGCTTGAATTGAAATAAAAAAAAAAAACCTTTATTCTTGTGGGGTCGTGTTGGTGTGGGTGT
>JAQZBX010098712.1:0-11553 GCA_029593785.1 Cabassous unicinctus
CTTTTCCTTTTTCTTTCTTTCAATTTCAGTGAAAGTAGAGCCTATCCCTGCGATTGGCCACGCCGCGCTGGGAGCCGCTGGCCGGGTAATTCAGACAGCCCAGGCCGCCCCCGTCCAGACGGTCACCATAGTGCAGCAGGCACCTCGCGGCCAGCACCAGCTCCCCATAAAAACCGTAGCTCAGAATGGGACGCACATCGTGCCCGTCGCCGCTGCGGCCCAGGGCCCGGGGAGCAACGGTAAGACGGCGGTGCGGACGTGGCGAGCACAGGGGCCCTGGGAGGCGGCCCTCGTGGGCTTCCCACTCGAGCCACCCGCAGAGAGGAGGGTCCCCAGCACAGTGTGACGCGGTGACAGCGCACCTGCCTTGTGAGGCACCTGTGGGTGGTCTGTCCCCTTCAGTTTTGTGGAAGACTGAGAAGAGTTCTTCAATGTCGAGTAGAGTTCACCAGCGAGGCCGTCTCGTCCTGGGCTTTTCTTTTTTGGAGGTTTTTAACTAGTGATTGAACCTTTTTACTAGTTATAGGTCTGTTTAGCTTCTGTCTCTTGTTGATATGGATGCTAAGATTGCATTTTAAAGTAGAGAAACGCTGTTTTTCTGTTACTGCATGTATGCTGAATGAATTTAAAGGGCTGAAATTATAGGCTCTTTTCAGTCTTGTGTGTGGTATTTAGGGGCTTTCTGAGTACATAGGCAATAGCGGCCTTGTTTTCCCAATGTTATGTATTTCTTTCTGTTGCCCAAATAGACACTCTTAGGAATTTGTTCTCTTCTCACATACTGAGTTTCAGTATTAGCCAAGGCAAATTTAACGTTTAAATTGTCTATTTAGAAAAATAAGTGGACGTGGCCTGTTTTTCTGTTACCCACCTGGACAGAGAATAAGCGGTGGAGCAGGGTGCGCCCTCTTGTCCTGCCCAGGACCTCAGGAGGTGATATGAGGCGCCGGAGTCGGTTCTGGTCTTTACTTTTCCCGTCCGGAGCATCAAGATGGCCGTCTGCCTGGGATGTGCATCCAGAGGCGGCTGCTTCCTCCTGGCTTTTCCATGCTGCAGCTGAGGATCTGGGGGTGGAGCGGGTTGGTTCTAAAAAAGAATCACCACACGCCCTCGAGCCTGGCCTCAGGCCCAGGCGCCCTCCCTCGCCGGCTGCCCTTCCCAGCAGCCTCCAGAGCTGTGCCCTGGCTCTCCAAAAGCCCACCTGCTTTCTCCGCACTGCACTGCAAGCCCCGTGCCCGCAGGTGCTCCGTGAGCATTTGCTGTGGTGTCTGCTGCCTCCAGGCTCCGCCTCTGCAGGGCCGCGGGCGGGGACGGAGGCGCCTGCCCCTGCAGACCAGGTACTTTGTGGCTCTGGCGGAGAAGTTCTGGGCCCGGCTTGCCTGTTGCCCTGGAGACCCTCTTCCTCCTGCCCTGCCTCTGTCCGGGCGAGCCACCAGTGTCCACGGGATGGGCGGTGCCGGGATGAGGCTGCACAGAGGTGGCAGCGCTCCTCACAGGTGTGTCGGTGGCCGCATGGGGCACCTTGTGGGCCTCCCCCTGCCTGTGTTCTCATGGAAGAAGGAGAGCACGTGTCTTACCAGCAGCCGCGCTGGCCCCTGTGCCCTCGAGGAAGGGGATGCTCAGGCTCTGCCCAGGCTCTGCCCTGGGTGGGGCTCTGGCTCTCCCACTGCTGCCCTGGGCCCTGGGCCAGGGCCCTCACCTCTCCGTGCCTTGGCTTCTGTCCTCGGGTGAGAGCGATAGTAGCTGCCATGAAGTTGTCATGGATTAAATGAGCTTGTCTTTGAACAGGTTTGTAGAGGACCTGAAGTACAAGTGTCATGTCTTTGTTGAGCGCTGCTGCTGCTTTGTGTTGCCTGAAACATTTTCTGGATTTTCCTGATGAAGAGGAAGGCTCCCCTCCACCCCAGCCCTGACCTACCCCCTGCTTCTGGGGTGTGGACACCAGTGGCCAGGTGGTCCTCTGAGGGTTTTGTTTTGTTTCGTTTTGTTTTGTTAGAGGTACCGGGG
The DNA here is from genome assembly GCA_029593785.1 of Cabassous unicinctus. Lineage (NCBI taxonomy): Eukaryota > Metazoa > Chordata > Mammalia > Cingulata > Chlamyphoridae > Cabassous > Cabassous unicinctus. Next base: position 2,008 of record JAQZBX010098712.1, read on the forward strand.
CTATGGATTGAGTCCCAGACCTTGTATGTGGAAAGCTGGTGCTCAACCACTGGGCCACATCGGCTCCCCCCGAGGTTTTGGAACAGCGAAGGAGCAGGGACTGTCGACAGCCGTGGTGTGGGGTTGGGGGTACCGAGGGGGTGGGTGTGATATGCCTGTCAGCTGCCCAGGAAGTCCTCATCCCACACCCGACTCGTTCAGGGTTTCCTGCCACAGAGCGTGTGCTGGGATCGGTCGCACTGCCCTCAGGCCACCCACCGCGAGTGAGCCCTCCTTCCAGAGGTGGCACCGAGCGCAGCGGCACCAGCTGCTGCTCTTCACTGCCTGGGGCATGGTTTCCAGTGGTCCCCACGCAGCAGACTGGGCGAGCCCCCTGCTCCATGCCCACAACTGCGTTTCCTCAGGCCCATACTTGCTCTAGGGTGGCTCAACCCATGGGCTCCCCTGGGGCTTTCTTTGGAAGGGGTCTCTGCCCCGGGGACTCACTCAGTCATCAGATCCCACCTGCTTTCCATTTCCCAAGAACTACTCCACATGTCTGGCTTGCAGGCGGCCCCTTCCTCTTTTACTGGCATGGTTCAGGCATTTACTTTTTAAACCTGATTTCTTTCATTTTGATAGGATTTAGGGGCCTGGAGATACTCTGTGCTCAATGCCACTGGCTCGCCGTGTCCTGGGACGTCCCCTCCACTGCTTCACTATCACTTCACGCTGAAAGCACTTCTTAGCCTTTCCTTGTCCTGCACGTGTCGTTGGTTTTGTTCATACGTTCCAATCCTCAGTCGTCAGTGCCTCGAGCAGCTCCTGCCCTATGGCAAGGCCTGGGCAACCCTCTTTTTCCTCGTGCCGTGCTCAAGCTCAGGGTGCTTGCATAGCCACCACAGAGCCTTCTGGCAGCCACTCTCCGTCTCTGACCTGGTCTCATCCGCCCGCCCTGTTTGGAAATCTATGATCTTCTATGTCCACCCAGACCCCTTTCCTCCCAGAAAGTCAGTTGCTGTTCTCTCAGCTACTTGGTCCCTTTGATGCTCTTAAGTTTGTGCCTTTCAGTTCTCTTGTTCAAGTAGGTTTTTCAGGCTTTGATCCCTTTGGCATTACCACTTAGTTTCCTGACCGTGATCACGAATCCGTGCGATGGGTTGGCTTAAACGGTGTGCATTTATTGGCTCATGGTTTTGAGACTGTGAGAGGTCCAGATTCGAGGTGCCACCAAGGCGGCCCTTACGCCCTGGAGTCTGTGCTGCTTCGGAGCTGCCTGCCGATGAGCCTGAGTCCTTGGCTTCCCTGTCGCTTAGTGACGCCCTTGGGGGTGTCTTCTCCTTTCTCCTGCCTGTGGCTCCTCCCCAAGTCGTAGGATTAAGACCCTTCCCAGTTCGGCTGGCCACAGCTTAGCTGAGAAAGCATCTTCCAGCCTGCCACTGTAACCTTCAGCTCTGCCTTCTGCTGAGTCCGCGATGGCTGCATCATCCTGAAGTATCTTTTTGTCCGTGCCAGAACTTCTCAAACTAGCCAGGCTCTTGCTCAGTATCTCCCCCTGCGGTCCCATGGCCCCATGGAGGGCCATAAACAGTTACGTAGATAAAAGTGCAGCGTTGCATGGAGGCCGGACAGCTCTTCCTCCCGTGTGCTGGGCCTGCTGGAGAGCCGCAGGCAGCAGCAAAGCCATATGCAGGCGTTGGCTTCAGGTGGCTCAGTGGCCTAATGGAGGAGCTGAACCATCGATCGCTTAGGAGAAAACACAGGAACAAATCTTCAGGACCTTGTTTTAGGCAGTAAACTCACAGATATGATACCAAAAGCACAGCCAACAAAAGAAAAAAAAAATAGATAAAAAAGACTTCATAAAAATGAAGACCTTTTGTACCTCAAAGGACACTGTCACAGAAGTGAAAGCAGCCCACAGAATGGAGGAAACCGTGTGTCTGATGAGGGCTTTCTTTCCAGAATGTGAGAAGAACTGCTGGAAAACTCAAACAGCAAAAGTCAAACAAACCAAATTAAAAATGGGCAAAGGGGGAAGTGGATGTGGCTCAAGCAATTGAGCTCCCACCTGCCACATGGGGGGTCCCAGGTTTGGTTACCTGCGCCTCCTAAAGAAGACGAGCAAGACAGTGAACTGACACAAGATGACACAGGAGACATGGGGAAAAACATAATGAGAGATACAGCAAAGCAGGGAGCGGAGGTGGCTCAAGCGATTAGGCACCTGACTCCCTCGTTGGAGGTCCCAGGTTCAGTTCCTGGAGCCTCCTAAAAAAGACGACCAGCACACAACAGAGAGATACAGCACAGGCAAACAACGAGGGCGTGGAGAGCAATAAATAAAATAAATCTTTAAAAAAAAATGGGCAAAGGACTTGAATAGACAGTTCTGCAAAGATTTACAAATGACTAGTAAGTACATAAACAGGTGCTCAACACCATTCGTCATCAGGGGAAGGAAATGCAAATCAAAACCACGAGATGCCCCTTGAAGCCTCTCAGGGCTACTCTGGTTGAAAAACGGGCAGTCACAGCTGTTGGTGAGGATGCGGAGAACGGGACCCGAGTGCTAGGAACGTCAAGTGGCGTTCACAGTGGACAGTAGTTTGGTGGTCCTAAAAAAGTTAGACAGAAATACTGCGTGGCCCGCAGTTCCACCTCTAGATACACACCCCACGGAATTGGAAGCAGGGGCTCCGGCAGGCGCCTGCACACCAGTGCTCACAGCAGCCCAGAGGTGAGGAGGTCAGCAGGGGTGGACCCGCGGGACGTGGGCCATCCATGTCCTGGAACATGCAGCCCTAGAGAGTAGGGACGTTCTGGACCTTGAAGATGTCACGCGGAGTGAAATAAGCAAAGAGCAGAAGGAAGAATGCTGGGTGACTTCTCTCAGAGGAGGTGCATAGACGAAGCGATTCCGTAGAGGCAGAGAGCAGGTTAGTGGTGCTCGGGGCCGGGGAGGGGAGAGTGAGGAGTCAGTGCTTCACGGTGGAGTTCCTGTGTTGGGCAGTGAAGACGTTCCAGTAGCGGAAGGTGGCGCTGGTAGCACAACACTGTCCACGTAATTAAGGCGCTGAACTGCGCACTAAAACAGTCAGAGTGGCGCGCCGTGTCGCCTCTAGTGGGCCGTCTCTGTCCTCTGCTGGCGGAGCGCACGCCACGAAGGCAGGCCCCGGCTGTCGTGTTCACGGCTGTGTCCCGAGCCCCTAGCACAGCCCTTTCTCAGAAGGGGCCTGGCAAGTGCAAGCCGGGGGGACGGACCCGAGGTGGCACATCAGCGCCGGCGTCTGGCCACCGCCTGCCCTGCCCTGCCCAGCCGCACCGCCGTCCAGCCAGCCGCCTCGTGTCCTGACGGCGCGGCCCGTCCTTGTGCGCTTACTTACGGTCAGGTCCCTCCAGGCAGCGGCTGAACTAGCAGCTGGCCTAAAAGCTGTGAGTTCTGCCACTTGGGCTGGCTTTATGTTGGGAGGAATGGAAGCCTCTGGAACCTCCTGAGGACCGGCTGCTGCATAAGAGGTGTCGAGTTTTCCCGTGTGTCCCTCACACAAGTCCTGTCAGGGAGAGCCGCTAAGTCGGCGGCTGAGGCGCCCCTGGGGCTGTGGGGCGGGCGGCCTCCCCGGCCCAGGAGGGCACAGGCTTGTCTGTAGCCGCTGCAGCGACACAGACAAAGCGTCGAGTCGAGGTTTGTAAGGCAGCGTGCGTGCATGCGGCACCTGTGAGTGTGTCAGTGGCCCGTAAACATTCCGGCTCCCCAGAGCAGCAGGACGCAGCAGCAGGCCTGCCGCGAGACCCAGCGATACAGGGAGCTTGCCGTCGGCAGCCTGCTCCCACGGGACCGGCGGCTCCTTTGGCCCTCTGACACGTGAAGGTTCTGGCGGCGCTGCGCCCTGTCAGTGCGGCCCTGGCCATTTCAGGGCGGGACACGGCCTGCAGCATCCCCCAGCCCCACTTCGGTGGAGTCGTTTCGCCAGGGTGGTCTGTTTCATGTATGAAACTGGTCAACTGCAGGGTGCAAGTTGGCTGATAATCAGTGTCTCAAATAACTTGGCTTCAGTTTGAAAATACAACATATCTTGGGAGGTTTTGTCTTTAGGAAGCAAAAACTGTTAGTGCTTCTATGTATCTTCTTGACAAGCATGTGAGGTTTTAGCAACCATCGATAAATAATCCACTTATTGAATTAACCGAGAACCTGAGGTGGGGAAACTGTCTCCTGTAAATGCCTGGGGAATATAGTGGGTGGACCTCGGAAGCGCTGCAGGATTCTCTGCAAATGTTGAATGCCTTTGTGGGTAAGTGCAAAGAGATACCTGATTCCCTGCTAAAGGAGCAGAAAAGGAAGCTGAACACAGGTCCTGTACAGGAAAGGCTGAGGCGGCAGCTTGGGGGCTCGGGTGGCAGGTCCCGCTCTCGGGTCTCTGCAAGCCTAGCTCAGGTGGGCCATGCTCGCCGAGCGAGCCTTTCCTCGCAGGTGACATGGGTGTTGCTGGGTGAAGGCCCTTCCTTCGGAGCCTGTCTTCCTAGTGCTCTGCGCAGGTGCAGCCCTGCTGTACGTGCCCGTGTGCGAGGGCGGTGTGTCGAGAGGGTGATTCTTTGTTGTGAGCTCTAACAGTAGGGTTGGCCCCGTCTAGTTAGCCCGTGTCCTGGTTTGAAGCTGTACGTACCCCAGAAAAACGTGTTCTTTGATTCAACCCATTCCTGTGGGTGCAAGCTCGCTGGACCCACAGGAATGTCGCTGGATGAGGCGACTTCAGTCAAGGCATGGCCCGGCCCAGCCAGGACGGGTCTTGCCTGTGACTGGAGTCCTTTATACGAGAATGAAATTCAGATGGAGCGGGGGGAGGGGGGTGCACACCATGGAAACAAGAAGCTGAAATCAGCGTAACCTGGAGAAGGGAGAGACCAGGAGATCTGCCATGTGCCTTGCCCTGTGGCAGAGGAGCCCAGGATCACTGGCAGCTGGTCTTTGGGAAGAAAGCATCGCCTTGATGATGCCTTGATTTGGACATTTTTCTGGCCTCAAAACCATAATCAAATAAATTCCCGTTGTTTAACCTGACCCATTTCACAGTATTTGCTGTGAGCAGCCTAAGAAACTAAACCTGTATCGTCATTTCCCAGGGCTTGTAAAAGCGGATCTGTTTCCTATACCTTGGGGTGCTTTTCCAGGGCTCCCTGTCCCCCTTTGTTTCAGGCCTGTGTGCACCAGCTCAGGTGCCTAGCCCCCCGGGAGCCCCCTCCCTCCCACACAGGCGCAGAACGTGGGGCCGTGGTCCCTCCCCACCGAGGGCGGCGCCTCAGGAGGTGAGAGCAGGCGCTTCCTCAGACGAGAGAAGGCGCACACAGAAGGTTCTCCAGAGAGGCCCACGGCTTGGGCCTTTGTCCAAGTCGGAACCTTGGAGTCGCTGGAGCTGCAGAGGGGCAGGGCTGGTTTTCATCGGTCGGGAGAAATCGCTGGATCCGTGGCTGCAGTGTCCCCAGAGAAGCCAGGAGAAGAGACCAGCCACAGGGTCTCCTCGCTCCCAGCTCTTGTCTGCCGCTGTGTCTGTGCTGCTGACAGGCTGCACCGTTGCCGGTGATTTCCGCGGCAAGATGTAGAGCTTCTTCCTGAGTCTCTTCTGGCTCTCCTGTTCCTAGAGTGACAGGTTGGCTGTCTCACTGTTGGTGGCTCCAGATGAGGGCTTATTCCCTCCAGGAATCATTCCAAGTCAGTCAGCAAACAATGCAGTCTCAAGCTTCTCTTTTTCTTCTTCATCTTTTTCCTTATTTTCCCAGAACTGGGTTGCTGACACCGCTATCTGCGACACTGTCTGTCCTTGCTTTTTCCTTGCTTGTGCTTGAATTCTGGCAACAAGGCTGCCACAAAAGTGGAGAGGATCTCTGCTATGCCCCTGGATCCATCCCTGGAAGTTTAGAAATGCCTCGGTGAGCCACAGATGCACATCTGTGGAGATTCTCCCAGCTTCTGAGGGCGCTTTGTCTGCTGGCAGCAGCCCTTCCTGCTGTGTTTCTGAGTTGGGAGAGGTGGATATAGTTTCCCCAGGCCACGGCCCTCCTGCCAGGTTGTCTCGTGGCCTCGTAGTTACATGACCCCGTCCTGCCTGCCGCGTTAGTGGAGCAGAGGCGGCCAGAGGCAGCGCTCACCACGAGAGCTGGTGCACCCAGGACAGTGGACTGCAACCAGCTGCAGAGCCCTTTGGCTGACTTTTGTGGGTCTTCCCAGAGCACTGACAAAGAACTCTCCAGAAGGGTGAGGTCTGATGGGAAGGGCGTTTGCACACTCCCTGTGCCTGGGCCTCCCAGCAGACCTGGGTGCCTCCCAACAGGCTCCAAAGGGCCAGGGCTGAGGTTCTCTGCAGGTGGAAACTGCTGTTGAGTTTTTATTCCCTATATTACGAGCCACCGGCCAGCCTGACTCCTTCGTTCCAGGGCAGTGCCTTGTCCAGATCCCCAGTGACTCCTTGATCCTTCCTGCTTCCTGGTTCCAAGGCTCAGGTGGCATCAGGACCTAGGTGTCCTGTGTCGGAATGTTGGAATGAGGCTGGCTGTTGTCCCCTGTCCACGAGGACGTAACCCCTGGTTCACGGCCATTGGGAACATCCGTCCAGGAGACCATCACCCCCTCCCAGGTCCCTGACTAAGGCAGAGAAGGGAAAAGGAAAGCAGTGGCAGAGGAAAGATGAGAACCTGACCGGGAAACAGCCGTCGGTTCCTCGGCGCCTTCCTCCACTTCCTTACCGTGTTCTTCGTGGCCACTCAGTTTGTTCTTCGCTGATTTCGAGTAATGTTCTTCCCAGAGACACCACGAGTCCATTTGTTTCTGGTGTGGCTTTTTTTTTTTTTTTTAACCTAAAAAACCCCTGTAAATACCCAAATTTGTCTATCTCAAAAGAGTCTTCCTCTGGCATTGCAAAGCAGGAATTTCATAGCTATGCCCATTCCATACGCGACAGAGGGAAATAAACGTTTTTACCTGCTGGCAGCTTTCTGGGCTTCCCAGCAACAAACCGGGCGGGAACTGGGAAAACCTGTTGCCCATTGTGCTTAATAATTACTCAGGATTTGCAGGGAGGGTTTGGAATTTTCCCTGGGGATCCCAATCCTGTTGAAACAAGAGTTAAGGGAGACTGTTCAGCAGCCAGGTTCTCACCTGATCACAGGTGGCCCCAGACCCTCCGACAGGTGTGCCCAGTGGACGCGGCCCCCAAGGAATCCCATCTCCATCGCCAGCTCAGTGGTGAGGGGAAAGAAATTGAGATCCAAAGGAACATGTCAGTCTGTAAATACAGAATTAGCTAATGATGTTATTGACAAAAAGGGGGGGAAAATCCCTGAGTGCATTCAGTTAGCTAGCAAGTCACAACCCAGCTTCTGGTGGGTTTCCAGCTCTAGTCATGTGGAACTAAAGCCGATTTTAGAAAACAAGGAGCAGATGTTAAATTTACATTGGTAGTTACATTGCACTCCCTCTAGCGTCCTGGTTACCCTAACCCTCTATCAGTACCCCTGCTAACAGTTTATCTGGCACATATCTAGTCATGTCTTTCAACACTCCTCAGGAAGGTTAGATTATGTTCTGTTTCCCACAAGAGGCAAATGTTTTCATTTCTCTTGGGTAACTATCCAAGAAAAGAATGGGTGGGACATGTGGTTTATGCTGAACTCGTGTAAGGTACTGCTAAACTCTTTTCTGAAGTGGCTGTACCTTTTTCTCTTTCACCAGCAGTTTGTTTGATTTCCAGTTGCTCTATGTCCGATACTTGGTATGGTCAGTCTTTTGTTGTTGTTATTTTTAAGCCATTCTAATTGTTTGGTTTTACTGCCTTGAATTTGTAATTTCATGATGACTGATGTTCAGGACTTTCTTATGCGCTTATGATGATATCTGAGTATCTTCTTTGGTGAGGTGTCTGTTCAAATCTTTTGCCCTTCTTTTTAAAAAAAGAGTGACCGCTTTATTAATGAGTTGTAAGAGTTCTTTAGGTATTCTAGACATAAGTCCTTTGTCATATGCAGAATTTGAAATATTTTATCCCAAACCATGTCTGGCCTTCTCATTTTTGTAACAGTCATTTTCTTTAAACTTTCATTTTGAAATGATTTCAAACTTAGAAGATAGTTGCAAAAATAATACAAAACCCATACAAAGAATTCCAGCATGCCCCAAACCTACCCCTGAAACTCGGATCTTCCGATTTTAACATTTGCAACTTTGCCGTATCATTTTTATCTGTCTACCCATATCTCTGTCAATCTATCATCCATCCATCCATTTATCTATTTTTCCAAACATTTGAGAGCAAATTGCATATATCATGCTCCTGGACATATACCACTTCCAGGTACATTTTGTTTTTTTTTAACAAATCAGTTTTATTGTTACGTATTAATAAAGCGTATAATCCATCCAAAGTGTACAGTCAGTGGTATTTGATATCATTTCATAATTGTGCATTCATCACTTCAGTCATTATTAGAGCATTTTCATTATTCCAATAATAAAAAACAAAAAAACAGACCAAAAAAAAACCCTCGTCACCTCTCAATCTCTCTCTGCTTCCCCTGCCGTACAAAGCTGCTCTTCTGTTTCCGTCTTTCTAATTTATTTGTATTTATATTTTGTATAGAGGGAGTCAAGCAATATGTAGAACCTTGTGTCTAGTTTCTTTCCCTTAGCATATTTCCTTTTTCTTTTTCACCCTTAATGGAAGACTGTTAATATATTACTACACACTACCATCCATAGTTTGCGTTGGTTGTATTTTTGCCTGATAGTAACATCTTGTAACATTAACATACATTTTTTCAGTTTCAAAAAAAACAATCTTATATATGCACTATTATCCATATTCATATTTCATATGAGGTTTCACTATGCTACACGGCCCATGTGTAACTTTCATTCTAGTTATATACATGACCTTAGACCTTCCCTACAATTACAAACACTGTGGTGTGCTTTCTATTCATTTCCAAAGACTAAAATTCACTTATGTAACCACCATAAATGTAGTTATTAAGTTCAACTAATTTTAATTTTGATATGAGACTTACATTCTGTATTTCAGTTTTTCCATGTGTCCTTTTGGGCCTTTTCTCTCCATTCTTAGGTCCCATTCAGGATAATGTATTGCATTTAATTGTCATTGTCTCTTTAGTTGCTCTTTTTTAAAAAAATTGTGGAAACATACAAAATATATCTTCCCCGGAAAGCAGACATGGCTCAAGCGATTGAGCTCCTGTCTACAGTACAGGAGGTCCAAGGTTCGATTCCCGCGGCCTCCTGGTGAAGGCAAGCTGGCCCGTGCGGCGAACTGGTCCACGTGGAGAGCTGGTGCAGCAAGATGACGCAACAAAGAGAGACACAGAGGAGAGACAATAAGAGACACAGAGACAATAAGAGACACAGAGGAGAGACAATAAGAGGCACAGCAGACCAGGGAGCTGAGGTGGCACAAGAGATTGAGCGCCTCTCTCCACTCAGGAAGGTCCCAGGATCAGTTCCTGGTGCCGCCTAGAGAGAAGATGAGCAGACACAGAAAAACACAGAGAGAGCAGACAGCA
>JAQZBX010098713.1:0-11551 GCA_029593785.1 Cabassous unicinctus
TCAGATTATATGAAATTCATTAAATGTTTCTTTTAAGAGAAAAATCATTACCATTTTGAAAAAGAATAAGATTAATATGTTTGTAAAATAAAAAGAGAAGTTATAGTTTTTCAGAGAAATGCTCCTTTTCCCATTTTTATATTTCTAGAAATTTTGAGGTTTGCAAAGGATAATCTCCCATTTTATTTTTAGCTGATACACTCGCATATATGACATATATATACATTTATTTCAACTTGAGATGTATGGATTCTACTGGATTTTGAAAGTTTTCAATAGCACTTATTTGGCAAAACACACTGACTATATGATATTGAAAAAGTTGCTCAACGTCTGTTGGGCTCACCTTCTTTACTTATAAAATGGTGTCTCATATATAAGTAAGCACTGAGTAAATATTAGCTGATATTTCAAATCAATCTGTTCCTTCCTACCTCTCGCCGCCTAAGTTATCATGGTTTTTAAAACCTTAGATAATTCACTTTTTATTTTATTTTTCTATAATGTGTGGTGCCAATCTATCACCCTCCTTTTTCTCTCTGTCATTTGGATCTTACTCTCTTTTTATTGTTACCTCCATCTTCCAATTCCAGTTCCCTACTTTCTTCTCTCCTCCTTCCCTGGTGACTGAGATATTCAAGAGAGTTGCTTAGAACTACTAGGAGGTAATTCACTTTTAATTAAGCTATAATAAAACTATCCTATAAAGTAGGAATGTGTGGATGATAGGGCTGGATTTTATTTTCCATATTTTCATGTTTCTTTCTGGGTTTGTCTCCTGATATGCCTCTCTCTTGCTGCTCTGCCTCCCCACAAACTTGTCACTAAATTAATTAGGATTTTCTTAGAGTTATATTTTTGGAGCATAGTTGACAGTAACCTAAATCTGGGTAGTTAAATTTTTTAGTACTTTGTCCTTGACACTACTGAGCCCTATTTATATGCTATTTCGTTTAGTAGGTATATAAGAACTTTTAAGAAGTAAGTACTGTCATTCCTACTTTACAGGAATGGATACTGAGTCATGGTTAAATAGCTTGCCTAAGGCCACACACGGATGACAGGTGGCAGATAAAACCAGATTCCTGAGCTAGGTGTTTCTCTCCATTGGTTGTACTCTTAGCTTCCATGTCTTAGAAGCAGTAACTCTTTGCTAGAATGATGATTACCTTCCTCACATGGAATACCACTGAATTCAGCCTACATGGTTTTTCATCAAATCAGAATTTCTTGAGATGCATTTGTATCTGGTCATATATAGATATGCCTTTACATTGATATATTGATGTATTGTTTTTTTTCTTATTTCAAGCTGGATTTCCCTTAAGAAACTAGTTTTTGTCTTTCTTTTTCCCCTCATTTTAAAAACATTAAGAATATACTTCACATACCATAAAATTAACCCTTTTAAACTGTCCAAGTCAGTGGTTTTTAGTGTATTCAGAATTGCACAGCCGTCACCACTGTCTAATTTCATAACCTTTCCATCATCCCCAAAAGAAACCCTGCAGCCATTCTCAGACACTTCCCATCCTCCCTCCCCCAAACCCCTGGCTTCTGGTGATTTCATATAAATGGAATTATACAATATATGGCTTTTTCTATCTGGCTTCTTTCATCTAGTGTAATGGTTTCAAGGTTCATCCATGTTATAGCATTCATCAACACTTCATTCTTGGTATCAATACATCATTCTTTTTTTCTGGCTGAATAATATTCCATTGTATTGCTCTGCATCTTGTTTATTCAATTATGTGTCCATGAAACTTTGGATTTTCCCTTTTTGGCTTTTATGAATAATGTGGCTATGTACGTTCATGTGCAAACTTTGTGTGGACATATGTTTTCAATTCTTTTGGGTATATGCCTAGGTGGAATTGCTGTGCCGTATGGTAACTCTTTGTGTAATTTTTTTGAGGGACTGCCAAACTGTTTTCCAAAGCAACTTCATCATTTAACATTCCCATCAGCAGTGTATGAGGGTTCCAATTTCTCCACTTCCTCACCAACATTTATTTTCCATTTTTTAAATTGTGTTCCTTGTGGATGTGAAGTATCTCATTGTGGTTTTGATTTGCGTTTCCCTGATATTAATGATATTGAGCGTCTTCTCATGTGCTTATTGGCTGTATGTATAATTTTTTTTGTAGTATTGGCTATTCAAATTCCTTTGCCTATTTTTTTTTTAATGTATTGATTTTAATTAAAGTGGTTGTGTTTCGGGGAAAGAATTTAGAGCCTATCCTGGCCCCTCCCATACCCCCGCCACCAATATACACATGTTACTATTTTAGAAGTTTAATTAATGGAGATCATGTGATTTTCTTCCCTCTTGTCACACTCTTCAATTCCATGTTTTAATTTCATCTAGGCTTTGGGCTACACTATAGGGAAAGTCTAGGCTTTCCAGCCACAGAAAGTCTTGTCCCAAAGAAATTAGGATATAGGCAATTATGATCTCTTATTGGTTATTCCACCCTCTTCCCATCACTTAATTTAATTTGAAATTTCATTGCCTTTTATTTGGAAATAATGCTACATTTAGGTATCTCTCCTTTCTTTTGAAGTTTTCTGTTCATTTTTTAAAACTGTTTTTGAACAGAGAAATCTATTATTTGAATTGCCCAGTTTTCTGCCTTACAGAAATAACTGGAATCTCCTTGATACACAGTGAAGAGAACAAATAAAGTATCAAGAGGCAGCAAGTACTACCCCCACTCCCAGCTCCACACACACACACACATTGAATATTCTTGAAATTCATGGAACAGAATCAAAAGCAAGATATAATAAAGGCTTTCCGAGTTGTCACTTTTATGACTATAAGATATTATTCACTTTGTGAATAGTTTCTTAAAATATGAAGGAGGAAACAACTGCACATAAAGAAGGAAAGCAGTTCTTCCTTTGGGACCATTATAAAATAGAAACTTAGGCTGAACACGATTAAGTAGATTTTCTCTTTAGTGTCTGGTTTGCCTTATTTCTGTTTTCTAGTTTTAGATTTTCTCTAAGATTTCATGCTTAATAATGATTGCTGTTTTCACATGTGTACAATGAGATATATATGTTTCAGTGCTTGTAATAAAGAAAAACCAGGATACACCTAATTGGTCTTATATAGAGATGTAGATAAATAAACGGTGGCTTAATACTACATAGAAAGCTGTACTGCAGTTAATTTCATAACATGGATAAATCTCTAAGACAAAAGTAATGACCGAAAAGTTGCAGAGTTATATTATATAGCTAAGATACCATTTATATACATTTTTAGAAACCACTGAAACAAGAATAAATGGTGTTATGGAAACATACATATGTAGTGCAAGTATGTATTGGAATGACAACATGGCAACTTAGGGCAGTGGTTACTGGGGAGGGAGGGATATAGGAAGAAGGAATGGAGAAGCTTATTCTTTATATAATTTTATTTCTTAATAAAAGACAAAGCAAATTTGGAAAAATGTTAATATCTGTTTAACCTCAGTGGAGGATACCTGAATATAATATTTTAAGTACTTCTCTAAATATTATTAATTTTTTTTAATTAAAAAGAATATTGTTACTTTTCACTCCTTTTAATTTATCTTAGAGTGTCTTAGAAGCCCTGGTTTTGCTGTATTCTGATCAAGGTATCACTCCTCTATTTTTCTTGTTTCTCTTCCTACTGAAGTGATCCAGATGAAAATTTAATAGGCTTAGGTTGTTGCTCCAGAAGGTACGTTTCATTTCATTTGAGTAGTTATCATTTTATTCAGCCCTGGAGTTTACTCAACCCTCTCTTAAAGAATGAACAAACATTACAGTAATGTTTTACAAAAAGTGTTCAAAATTTTCATGGGAGATGAGAGAAAACACCAAGATTTCTACATGATTTTGGAAAAATCCTACCACTGTATATTAAGTATATCATCTGGTTCTTGGTCCCATGCCCATCCTTTGCTTCTGATGGGTTGTTTTCGGTTTTGTTTATTTAGTTGAGAGGTCAGAAGTCAAGAGTGTTGGTTTAGTGTCAGTGCTTTTTTCAAGTTCCTGTATGTTTGTTTTGTATTATTTCATATTTGTACTCAAAGCAATACTACCTGTGTGTTTTAGAAACTCTAAACAGTTACATTGAAATTTTCCATAATGGCACTTTAGGTTCAAAGGACCCCAGGCTTCTCGCTTTCATTCTGTCCTCAGAAAAAGTAGGAGAGTAAATATCAAGGACTGAAGCTGCTGCAGAATGAAATGGGTAATTTGATGTTGCTAAAAACAGATTTCCAGCTTTAGGAAATGTTTTAGTTTTATATATAGAACAAATACGTGCTTTCTTGTTTGAACTTTGAAAAATCTTTTTGAGGAGAATAGATTGATGTAATATCGATGCCTGCCCTCTGAGAGAAGTTATTCAGTTAGCCAGAACATAAATTGATGGATACTTTTTCCTTACTCAAAAATGAATATTTAAAAGAAAGTTGCACTCAAGATTCATAGAAAGAGAGCTGCTTTCTGGGGTCCTTACCCTTAGTTTATTAGAAAAGTGACTCTTATTTTGGTTTAACTTCTTGTGGACTATAATTTGATATTGTTATGGCTCATTCTTTTTCTGCTGGTAATTATATTCATTAATATCTCTTTCTCTTTGAAAAAGCACAGAGCTAATACAGCAATATATTCTCCTAGTAAAAGTATATGTGTTAAAATTTAGGAATTTTACTCCCATGACACCATTTTAATCATAGTTAACTATTTGGTATAGTTTTTCAAGATTTCGCCCCATGCATTTACACAGATAAAATGTTTATCAATGTAGAGGTTGGCAAAGGCATAATATGTCATACTTTTAATATTTTTCTGTGACTTACCTTTTATTGGCTTAACAATATGTCTTGGAGAGTTTTCCAAGTCAGAATTTTTAAACACTTGAGTGGCATTTCATGATAATGATATACTCATATGCAGATCATTTCTAAATTTTTACTCATATAAAAGCTGCCACGAACATTTTTATAATATATATGTATTTGCACAAATATTTGGACATTTCTATGAATAGAGTCCTAGAAGTGGAATTATTGGGTCAAATTTCATATGCATTTAATATGTTGATAGATATTGCCAAAATGACTTCCAAAAAGGCTTTATCAATTCACACTCCAGTTACAAGGCATAAAACTGCCCTCCTTTTGTTTTTAATTAATTTTAAGAATGTGTCGACTGCTTTACAGTTTAGTGGAAGGTCAGATAAAATTTAAAAATGATAATACAAAGTGAAAATTACATTAATAGAAGAATGCTATAAGAGGAGCTTCTAATTCAGATTAGATTGGAAGAGTTAGAATTTCCAGAGGAGTTAATGCTTTAGCTGGGTCTTGAAAAATGAGTTTGCATTAACCAGGCAAAGGAGGGAGGTATGTTGGGAGGTAGATCTGTTGAGGAGCACTATGTGTAAAAATCAGAATAGGTGAGATAATATGAAGTATTGGGGAACTGCAAATACTTCAAAATTGTGGAATAGAGTGTAGTGAGAGAGCAAAGGGAATGTAGGTGAAGTAGTAAAAGACTGTGCCAGTTATTCGAAGGAAGTGGGATTTTATCCTATAGAAGATGGCTTTTATATCAATGGAAAGTTATAATATGGATTTTGTGTTAAGAGGATCACCCTCCTTTTGTTGTGGAAGGTAGAATGGGATAAGTTCATATCCCATTTAAGAATGATGAAGGCCTAAGCTAAGGCAGTGGTCATGGCAACTAGAGAGAAGGGGGATAGATTTGAGAGTTCCTAAGGAGATGTATTAAGTAGGGCTTGGAGACTATTTGACTGTGGTCAGTGAGGGAGAAGGGAAGATTCACGTATTTTTAACTGTGGCAAACAGTTAACAGGATTGCTATTTGCCAAAATATAGAGTATAGGAGAAAGGGCAGGTTAAGATGAATTCAGCTTAAGATAATGCATGAGTTTGATGTTGCTATGAGTTATCCTAGTAGAGATGTCCAGTAGGCTATGGAACATCTGCATATGGCAGTCAAGTGAGAGCTGGACTGGAGATACAGATAGAAGAGTCACTGTCAAGTAAGAAGAATTGACTCTCTATGAATGGATGCCTTCTCCCTGGGGAATGTTGCAGAAAGATAAGAGACATTTAAAGGTCAATGGAGAAAGAAGAGAAGCCTGTGAAGAAGACTGATAAGGAATGGCCAGTAAACAGTGAGGAAAGTCAAGAGAGAATGGCATCTTACAGTGAAAGGAGGTAGCACAACAATGTGAACACAAATAATAGCACTGAAATTTATATCTGAATGTGATTAAGGGGGAAATGTTAGACTGCATATATGATAACAATAAAATGAAATTTTAAAAATCCATGGAACTACACTATACAAACAGTGAATCCTAAGTTAAACCATAGGCTTTAGTCAATAATACAATTATAAAAATTTGCTATCATCAGTTGTAATTTTTCCATACAAATGCAATGCGTTGGTGGTGGGGTGGTATATGGGAAATCATGTATTTTATGCATGATTATTCTGTAAACCCACAACATCTCTAATAAAGAAAAAAAAAAAAGATAATTAGGAAAAACAAAATGAAAGGATCCAGAGGAAAGATGGGACCAGTTTCATGCCAGATTGTAGTGGAAGTGAAGAAGTGGTAAGGAAATGAATGGAGAATGATTTTGGAAAGTTTGGAGGAGGAGGTGGATACCACGAATCTGTAGTGGCTTAAAGCATGCATTCTGATATAGTTTCAAGTACTAAGAGTTTTGAGACACAGGAATTGGGTTCCAATCACTTTGTCTTATCAGGTGTTAATATCACAATTTCTAAGTGTTTTAACTTTCTCATCTGCAAAATGGTGCTCACTGCTGACACAAAGGAGCTCTGTGAGAATTAAATGAGATGAATATTAAAGTACATATTAGTTAGTGTTATTTTTGTTCTCAGTCTTCATTTTACCTTGGATGGTTAAGCATCTGTATGTGAAGCACTATAAATGTTCAGCTAACTAAAGTAATGTCTGAAGAGACCATTGGTATTTGTTGTATTCCTACCATGTGCAGGCACTAAACTAGTTCTTGAGGATAAAATGATGATGCAAATGTTGTTCCTGCTTTCAAGAATCTTATGATCTAATCTGGTAAAGGGAGCTATAAGGAGACAGTTATTCTAAGATGTGGCAAGAATAAGAAGGAGATGCACACAGCATGGGAGAGGTCGTCGGGAACTGGGAGATGGAGTTTAAGGAAGGCTTCCTGAAAGTGAAGCCTGAATGGAGAAGGATGAATAGAAGTTAGCCAGGTAAAGGTGGAGGTGAAGGAATGGAGGTAGGCATTGGAGGTAGTATGATGAAACCCAGAGTTAACATGAAATATGGTACTTTTGGGAAGCTACCAGCAGCGATGTGTTGCTGGACCATCAGATGGACAGGAGGAGTGTGGTAGACTATGTAGCCAAGAAAGAGGTGATGGAGGGCTTTATGTAGTATTCACGTGAGTTTAGATTTTTTTCCTAATGGCAGTTTGGATCTGTTGAAATTTTAATCAGGGAGTGAAAATGGCTAGATTTTTTGTTTCAGAGAAATACTTTTGAGGACTGAATTAAGCAAGGATTGAAGAGACTATCCTGAAGTAGAAGACCTATTAAAGGAAGAGTTTATAGTCATTTGGGCAATAAGTAAGAGCCTTGGCAGTAGGGATTAGAGGACTTGTTCAAGAAATATTTAGGAGTGAAAATGGCAGCCCTTGCAGATGAGCATGGGAACTGGGACTGGAAGAGGAAGGATTGGCTTCAAGGGCATCTTTGGTTTCTAGTTGTGTGGCTGGGTTGATAGTCATACCGCTTGAGAGATTACTGGGAAGTTGATGAGTTTATTCTTTTTATTTTTTCCCTAACATAAGAAACTAATTTACCAGATATGTCCATTTTGCTTTGTAGATAATTCCCTGATAATTTTCTTCAGTACTTCTTCGACCTTATAGTTGTTAAATGTCTGGGTCTTTTCTCTTCCTTTTGAGGAGTACGCCTTTGCTGTTTTTATTTTTTACTTATGCCCAAATCTCTCTTTTCTTCGTTTCTTTTTTACCCCCCCAGGAAGAACCTAAGAAAGTCCGCTTTGATTATGACTTATTCCTGCATCTTGAAGGCCATCCACCAGTGAATCACCTCCGCTGTGAAAAGCTAACTTTTAATAACCCCACAGAGGAGTTTAGAAAAAAGTTGCTGCAGGCAGGAGGGGTAAGTGCCACTCTCTTATGAAAAGCCTTTCCATAAAAAACTGTTAGTATATTAAGAAGTATCATAACCTTTTGGGAGAGGTAAAAAGAGAGGAAGTACCTCAGTGGTTTAGCTATGGACTCTTGCTTTGAGATGAAAAGGTAAGCAAACAATTTACTTAGGTATGAGTCTGAAATTATACTGTTGGTTATAACAGCCTTAAGGCTTTTGCAGTTCAAATTTATTTTGACAAAAGCCAGAAATAAATAAACCAAAAAATATCCTCAATTAAGAAAGGAACATTGTCTGAACTTTGCAATGCCTGAAGTTATACAAGTTTATAGAAATTTTTTAGTAAAGTTGAAAGTCAAGTTAACAATTAACCAAAAGAAGCCAACATCAGAATTTTCCTGATCTTAATAGAAAACATATATTCACTCATATTCCATGTTTGGGTCATTTAAATAAACATTTTTGTTTGTTTAAATCTTATGTAAATAAAGGATCGATTTTCTTTTTTAAGGTAATGGTAAAAAAGGCACGGTAAACCTCTGCCCATGTGCTGTAGCTAGAATGGGGGAAATTTTTAAGTGGAGTTTCTTGCAAATATAAACATATGGAATGTTTCCTTGCAACTAAGACAGTTGTGCATCGAAATACTATTTGCTGATCAAAATCTGTTTTAAAAAGTTTGCCATTGGGATCATCAGCTCCTAATTCAGATGAATTTCCGGTGTCATCTTATGCGGGCCTTTCAGAGCCAGTCAAATGTTGAAATGAGCTCTTTGCTCTAAGAGTCCCTTCACTTAATTTGTCTGGAAAGTTTTTGATAGTTTCGTATCCATGATTTATCATTATCTGGAAGCATGTTGAGAGCATAACCTTTCATAATGCTTCATTTCCCTGATAAACTGCCTGAGAGCTTTGTAGGAAAGCGTTGGGTTTTATGTAGCACAGAAGTTCTTTCTCTTTATGAGGTCATGGGCAACCACTTTGAGAAACTCCAAAGTGGCTTGTGGCCCCTTGAAGATGGCTCATGGCCCCTTTATTCCATGTTCAGGAAAACTGGGCTATCTCATAAGAAAATCACCCATGTATACAGTTGTGTGAATATTTTGGATTATGCGGAAACCCTCAGGTCCCATTTATGGATTCCAGTTTATAAATCCTAGAGTTGACTTGAGAATGCCAAGACTTACTTTCTCCTTAGTTTAATTTTGAATAATGAATTGTTTTCTAGAGTGAGGTTTATCAACTACTCAATATTTAGGGTAAAGTATTTTTGAAATGTTAAGCTAAAATAATAGATTTTTAGTCATTATATCTTATGTAAATGTACGTGCATTGTTGTTACTATAATAGTGATAAAGAAGATATAGCAAACAGTGTAACTTTCTATAAAGTACCCTTTTTCACCCCTGGGACTATAAATTACACATTTTAAAAGAGAATAGTTGTTTTTTTTTTGTTTTTTTTTTTAAGAATATAAATATATCATCAGGCAGAGTGCAAGTTTTAATTTAGTTTTATTTTTCTATTTCTCAAAATAACATAGATGTGATTACAAATTAGGAAATTTGATCACAGGGAAGATAAATAACTTGACTAAGGCCACAAAGTTAGTGTTAGTCAGAATTCAAACCCAGGTCTTTTAGGGTTCATAGCGCTCATGTCTTCCACTATTCTGTTTTGCCATGCTTCTGTCTTTTCAGCTGAATAACTAATGTGCATTTGAATCATGGCAAGTATTGTCTACTACATTTCATTTCACACTACACTATATGTCAGTAGATTAAATGGGTGTTGGTGGGCCAGCTTCAGAAATGAACCACCATTTATAGTATTCTGTGGGGAAATGTACCTCCATGAAGAAAAAGGCTATTGAAATACAGATCACTTTAAAGTTAGGAACTTATTACATAAGGAAACTATTAAGGAAAACTATTGTATCCCTTTTTTATAGTTAACAAGAGCACAGTATTGATGACATTTAGCTATGGTTATGCCCTTAACAATCAGCCAGTCCATTTTAATTCTTAATCATTCTCATTATTTCTTGTTTTATGAGTGTGGCATTTTATACTTCTGATTATCCCTCTTGGGTATGTAGTTGGGTAGGTAATTGGAGTGTGTGAATTATGGAACTTAAGTACATCAGACTTCTGATAAGGGTCGTAGGACAAAGTAAATATGACACAAGAACTTTTTAAAACAACCACTTAGTCCCAGGGTACTCAAGTGCTGATTGTGAGCTGGAGGAGAGGTTACAGGTCAGTGATAATGCAGACTAGTGCAATGCTGTGCCCGATAAGTTCTCTAGATTTGTCTTCTGTTCCACTCAGCCTTTATCTCAGGATTATCCTTCTTGACTTCTAATTTTCCTTCTTTGTATTTCTTTAAGTGCTGTTTGAAGCCTGCAGATATTTTCCTATTAGACTTATACTATCTTGACAATTCTAAGATAATAAGTTGAAATGTGAAATATTCAAGCACACTGGTTATTTGATATAAGTCCTCTAAGGCAATGTTTCCAGTGTATTTTGTAGAAATTGAAAAGTTCATTTGAAATAATAATCCCATAGATTCTGTCTGTTACATATGAGAAGCTTAAAGTAGCCTTCTATAGAGATGTGAAAAGCAATTGTCTAATAAACATTATTTGGCTTTACTGAGATTTTTACTACTTTGTGTTATTCTTACCTGGCCTTTAATTATTTAGCATTGCCTTAGCATTAATGCAGCCTTTCATGGGTTACTAACTTATGAGCCATTTTGATTTTACTAGAAATCTTATATTTATGACTGTTCTTTCAAATAAACTTTTTTTGTTTGGTTTTTGTTTTTTAGGGGACTGGGTTTTGGCATGGGAGAGAGGGTTCTGTGTTCCTTATACATAAATATTACATGTACAACATAGATGTGTATGTTCTACCTTTAAAGGGGAAAAATGACCTTTCATATGTTCTATGTGAAATTATTACCTAGAGCTTGAGGCATGAGTGGGTAAACTTAACCTTTGGGTATAGTTCTTTCTGTTTCACTTTTTTTGTTTTTGTTTTTTTAAACCAAAGTACATAGCGCTATTAAAAGTTGAACTTGGCTTTTCAAGAGATCAAAAAGTTTGTTTTTAGAGCTGGCAGCATCTTAGAAATGTTAGGCTTTTCAGCTCTTAGAAGAAGATGATTCCAAAGAACTTTTTGCCAGAAGACTCTTGAAAATTGCAAATTGTTTTTCCTATTTCATAGTCTCTGAAACTTAGAGCTACATGATAGGTTTCTCTCCTCCTCTCCCCTCCTCTCCCCTCCTCTTCCCTCCCCCAATTTCCCTCTCCCTTTTCCGCCCTCCTCTC
>JAQZBX010098714.1:0-11546 GCA_029593785.1 Cabassous unicinctus
GACGTCCCATTGTGGCAAAAGCAGCAAGACAGTGAGCGATAACGTGGTGAGAGCTTTCCCCGGTGAGACAGGAGGCCCACAGCATGCCTGAAAAGGTATCAATACATACATGGATTCGGCGAAGGTGTCCAAACGGTGCATAATGAGTGACATTCATCTGCCAAAGGTGGTTAGGGACAAGGCTTCAAGGATTGATACCCAAAGAGGGAACAGTAGTGAAAGGGGCACAAGCAGAACAATTTTTGACTAATTGCCTAGCCTGTTCTCACCTGTGAGATGGCACAGGTGCGGTAAACCTGCTGCATTAAGATGAAACTTAGCGTGAACAGCAGCGGCATCTGTTACTAAGGAAGCCACTAAGGCATCAGCCTGTGCCTTACCAAAACTAAGAGGTCCAGGAAGACCTGTGTGGGAGTGTAAATGTCCAAAGAAGCAGGGAGTAGCACGCTGGCGAACAAGCTGCTGCAATTGAAGAGAGAGATGAGAAAGTTCCTCAGAGCCAGTTTGTTTTACACGGGGCAATTTCTAATAAGGAAGCTACTCCTACAACGTATTGGCTGTCGGAATAGGTATTAACAGGTTGAGTAGAAGCCACTTGTAAAGCCATGATGACACAAAGAGTTCAACACGTTGGACAGAAGAATAAGCTGTTTGTTTTATTTGTGAGAAGGTGGGTGTGTACACGCAAGCATGGCCTGTGGTAGGTCCATTGGTGAAGACGGTAAGAGGTTTTTGTACAGGGGAACGCTGTGTGTTGACAGGGAAAATTAAGGCTGTCTTTTGTAAAAACGGTAGTATTTGGATAACTTATGGATGCTATTGCCAGGCCGCGGAAGACATCCACAGCTGCTGCTGTTGTTCTGTAGTGCAGGGGACAATAATTACATCTGGTTCTTTTCCTACTAAGTGTTGTAAGCGAAATGACCCCATGCTACTAAAGTGGCCACTTCCTTCACGTATGGAAGAAGTGTTTTTGTAGGAGTATGAGCTAAGTGAAGCCATTCTAGAATTTCGGAGGTTTGCCAAAAAAGCCCAGTAGGGGATAAAGGCGTGGCGCAGATGATGACACTAAGGCATGGGGCTTCAGTTACTCGAGTTAACTGTGCCGAAGCTAAGCGGGTTTGGATGAGTTTTAAGGCAGTAGTAGCTTCAGGACTTAACTGTTCAGGGGAAGAAGCATCTGGGTCACTTTTCAGGATATCAGAAAGACGGCTGAGTTCTCTGGTAGTTAATGCTAAAGAAGGCCACAGCCAATTTATGTTTCCTAATAATTTTTGAAAATCATGTAGGGTTTGCAAAGAGTCAATTTGAATCTGAGGGTGCTGAGGGTGAATTTGTTTGCCCTCTATGATGCGGCCTAGGTAAGAAAATGTGTCTTGTTTTTGCACCTTGTTTCGGGCTATAATGAGGCCTTTATCCTGTAAGGCAGTTTGGACTTCAGCAAAAAGTGCAATAAAGACTTTTTGGTCTCAGTAGCCAATAAAAAATATCATCCATATAATGAATGATACAAGCCGGGGGATTAGCCAAAACGTACAGGAGCAAGTGCACGACCTACAAAATCTCAACAAAGGGTGGCCTGTTAGCCATCCCCTGGGGCAGTACATGCCACTGGTGTCTCTGAAGTGGTTGTTTAAAATTAATACTAGGGACTGAGAAGGCAAATCGCAGACGGTCTTGTGGATGGAGGGGATTAGTAAAAAAGGCGTTTTTTAAATCCAGAACTAGAAGTTTAAATTGTAAAGGCACAGCGGTTGGGGAGGGGAGTCCAGGCTGCAAAGGAGCCATTAACTGCATCGTGGCATTCACGGCGTGGAGATCTTGTAACAACCGCTACGCCCCAGACTTTATCTTTGTTACAAAAATAGGGGTGTTCCAGGGCTTAGAGATGGGCTGATGCGTTGCAAGCGAAGCTGTTCTGTGACCAGTTGTTCAGCTGCCACTAATTTTTCCGTCGGTAGGGCTGCTCATCAACCCCTACAGCGTCATCACTGAGCCATGGAAGGGGAGCGGCTGGAGTTCTTGGTTGAGGTGCTTCAGAGGCCCCTATGGAAAAACCGCATATCCAAGACCTTGCCGACCTATTCTGTTTTCTGTTAGAACAGGGGTCGTACGTCCTTGTTGAGTTTTTACTAGACCTTTGTTGGGATGAAAATCTTGACTTAGCATCATTTGAGTAACTGCTGAAGAGCTCACTAAGAGCAGTCCCATGCCACTAAGAACATCGCGACCCCATAGATTAAGTGGCAAAGAGGGTAAAATATAGGGTTGAAACCAACCCTGCTGCCCCCCTTCATCTTCCCACTTTAATAATTGGGACTATAAGAAGGGCGATGAGCTGTGCCTACTCCCTGCAGATCGGTGCCTGTAGGCACCGAAGGCCAATGTGAAGGCCAGTGTTGTTGAGCAAACACTGAAATATCAGCACCTGTATCTACGAGTCCCTGAAAGCACTGTCCATTCGGAGGAGCTTCCATCCATGATACTGGACAAATCATGGGGGGATTGGGAACAAAGGCCCAATAAGTATAATTTTGTTCTGCTCTTGTTATGAATAACATACTTACAGTTGCTGTTATAATGGCTGGCATGGAGACCAACACATTTTTTTTTTACCTGGCCCATTTTTGGCCAGGGATCCCGATGGATATAAGATAAATGCTAATATGTATATTTAATTTAATAAGTGTATACTATCAATTAAAGTGAGAAACAAAAATAACATATTTAAAACATTAAATCAATATTAAACAAAGTTACAGAATGACAGATAAATAAAGCAGTTTTATATATAAACTTACTAATATTTAGCTTTCAGCTGGGAAGTGTAGAATTAGCAGCTGATACTAGAGTTTTGGTTGACTGCGTTTATGATTAATGAATTTGAAGCTATAGATGCCAACTTGTGAGTATTTTGCTAATTCCCGAGGAAGGGGCCAGCCTCCTCAGGAAGCAACACAACACTCCCTGGGCAGTACATTTTAAGGTTTATGCATCTGTCCCTGGGAGAGTGGCCAGCTCTTCCAGGGAGGAACACAACACCTTTTGAAATGTACTTTATTTCTTTTAATTTGTTACAAAACATCCTTGATGTGCTTACTATTTTAGTTCCCAATATTTTCCCTGAAATATGAAAAATGTTAACTAGCCAAGGCACTGGTTTGTTGATTAACAAAGTTTTTTGCAGGATGTTTTACTTTTAGGTTTGAACAATGCTCCCAAACCTTTTCTTAATAAATTTGGTTTCAGGACTGTTCAAACTCAAAACAAAAGATTTATATATACATTTAATAAAATACCTTTATGTGTAACATACAAGTTATTAAATTACTTAAGTATGCAATGTATTGCATTAAAGTTTTGATTAGTATTTAAGTATATTATACATAATTCATAACTACAGTAGATTATATAACAACTGTATAAGATTCCTAACCAGTGAGGTTATATAGGCTATTATACTGAAACATTATTAAATTTTAAGGAATTTTATACACCTTTTAAGTATTCATATGAACTTTTTACTCATACAACTTTAGTTATCATAAGGTTAGAAAATTTCTTTTAATTATACAACAGTTTCAAATACTTCATTCAACTTATAATATATCAAATGAACTTAACTATTTTTAGTATTTTACTTTTTTCTAGGTAAAAGACTAAATCATTTGTAACAGTTTGAAATAAAAAGCTACTTTTTAAGATTTGACTTTGAGAAAGCAGGTTTGAACATTATGTTCTTTTAAAAGTGATAAGACTTGTTTCTCCAAGGAAATGATAAGGTTAAAGTACCAGAAGCTATTTTGATAAAACAGATTTTTTTTTTGTATACTGATTATTCAGGAGAAAAACTCTTTGTAAACTTTTATTAAAATAGACTATGATTTAAGAAACTTTGAGAAAGAATAAAACTAATTTTGTATTATACTGTTTGACATTAAAGCTTTTAAATCTTTATATATAGACCCATTAAATCATATTTAACTTTTGACCACAAAAATTCTTTTTCTATGCACTTTCTATATTTATTCAGGTTTTGTCCCACATTTGACTCTTTTTTAATAACCAGTTATTTTATCTTAGGACAAAATTACTTTTTTTTCTTTAATAATAAGAACACATTCTATACACCTTCTATATTCAAGTTACTGAAATGATTTTGGAAACTGTTTCCAAGCAAACCTTTTATAACATACATTTACCATCAGTGCTAAACAAACTTGTCAATATAATGATTTAATCTGGTTATAACTATTTTTATTATTTATATATATTTATTAATATAAGTGTTTATTTAAATTTTGGCCATTTGAATATAGCTCTTTTAATAATTTTCATTTATCAATTTAATATTACCATCCAGAGGCATTAAAATATACACTGACACTGAACAAACAGACAAACACAAAACAAGTTACAACACATCAATAGAAACATACATCTTTGATTTCACTGCTTTTGAAAATTTTTCTGGAACCTGTGTTGCTAAGTCTTCCTCCTCTCCTAGTGGTTTGATTCTATTAGCCCCTGTCATCCCACAGCCTTGTCATTATGTGGCAGTAGGAGGTTTACAAAGTTGCTGCTGGAATGTTTTCTTTATCTTAGTTAATTCTGTGGCAGAATAGTGATACCCTTGAAACTAATGCTAGATTTTCCCAATATTAATCTTATTAAATTTTCTGTAATAGTTTCTTTCACTCCTGAATTGGCTAGATAGGCTTTATTTTTTTTAAGTATTAATTTTTTCAGTAGTGGCAAAGTCT
Organism: Cabassous unicinctus; assembly: GCA_029593785.1. Taxonomy (NCBI): domain Eukaryota; kingdom Metazoa; phylum Chordata; class Mammalia; order Cingulata; family Chlamyphoridae; genus Cabassous; species Cabassous unicinctus. The sequence continues at coordinate 4,764 of JAQZBX010098714.1, forward strand.
AGGCCAGCACGCCAGAGAGGACGCTAGCGGAACTGCAGTACCATCTATTTCCCGAAGTGGATCAAGAGAATCATGGATCAATGCCCACAAGGTAAAGGTAGTGACTGGAATTTTTTGTGTTTCCTCGGCCGTATAGCGGTCACGAAGGTGCTATCCAACCTTTTGCCAGGTACCGTCATTTACAGTTCCCTCCTCAAGGAACCAAGGGCAGGTTTGTTGCACAAAATCTAAAAATTGTTCTAACTGGTGTGTCGTGACCTTAGAACCACGGTGGGACAGGAGGGCCTTCAGCATTTGCACGTAAAGACCATGCTGTGAAGACCCACCATTCGCCATGCTTTACACCTGACGCTTGATCCCTTCCTTACCATGCTCCCAGTGAGCGTTCCCAGGATCTCCTCATGCTGCCTTCCTCTGGCTGGACTTCCTTCCCTGTTCTTCAGGTTCCTGTTCGGGCACCACTTGACGAGACCAGCTCGGCTGAACAGGACCTAAAGTAAGGGGGGCATGAGGCTAAAAGAAAGTTAAAGAAACAAAAGAGACAAAGAGACAGACACAGCAGGGGTCAGGTGGACCAAGAGAAGCTGCTGCTGCAACCTCAAGGCACCTGGACAGAATTCAGCTTTATTTCATATGCATGATACAGATAATGGTTCAGCAGTTTTGTACAGGAAGTTCCTGCCTGAGCACAGTTCATGCCCTTGAGCCCATTAGATAGCAGACAAGGGAATACAAAGACTTTTACAGAAATTCTAACCTACATGGAATTCTGAGAATTCTCCGGCCTGTCCTAGTTTGCTACTTTTTAGCAGCTATGTCAGCTCAGTTGCTGATCTGTGACCTTGTGGACTGTTGTTAATAGTTCCAGGGGCCATACTTTGTAGGGGCTCCCAGCAATTTCCCATACCTATCCCCACCCTGACCACTGGTATCCTATATTCTAAATTCGGACTCTAAGAGTTTGCTTATTTTAATTGTTTCAAGTGAGTGGGGTCATACAAAATATTTGTTCTTTTGTGTCTGTCTTATTTCACTCAAAATGATGACTTAAGGGTCATCCATGTTGTCGTACATATCAGGACTTCATTCTTTTTTATGGATGAATGATATTCCATTGTATATATATACCATATTTTATTTATGCATTCATCAGTTGATGGACACTTGGGTTGCTTCCATTATTTGGCAATCGTGAATAATGTTGCTATGAAAATTGGTGTGCAAATATTTGCTCAAGTCCCTGCTTTAAATTCTTTTGGGTGTATATCTAGTATTAGGATTGTGGGGTCATATTGTAGTTACACACTTAGCTTCCTGAGGAATCACCAAGCTGTCTTCCATAGGGGCTGCATCATTTTACATTGCCATCAGCAATGACTTAGCATTCCTATTTATCTGCATCCTCTCCAACACTCATTATTTTCCATTTTTTAATAGAAGCCATTCTAATGGATGTGAAATGGTATTTCATTTTGGTTTTGATTTGTATTTCCCTGATGGCTAATGATATTGAGCATATTTTCATGTGCTTTCTGACCATTTGAATATCTTCTTTGGAGAGATGTCTGTTCAAGTCTGTTGCCCATTTTTAATTTTTTTTTTTTTGGTTGTTAGCTTGAAGCATTTCTTTATACATTCTGTATACTAATCCTTTATTAGATATGTGGTTTCCAAATAACTTCTCCCATTGTATAGGGTGTCATTTTGCTTTCATGATAAAGTCCTTTAAGGAACAAAAGTTTTTAATTTTGATGAGGTTCCAATTATTATTATTGTTATTATTATTATTGTGCTTTGGCTGTAAAGTCTAAGAAACCATTGCATAATATAAGGTCCTGAAGATGCTTCCTTACATTTTTTATCTAGAAGTTTGATAGTTCTATTTCTTATATTAAGGTCTCTGATCCATTTCTAATTGATTTTTGTATGTGAGGTATGCCTGTCCTTGTGCCAGTACGATGTTGTTTTGATTACAGTAGCTTTGGAATAAGTGTGAAAATCGGCAAGTGTGAGTCCTCCAACTTTGTTCTTCTTTTACAAGATGGCTTTGGCTATTTGAGGCCCCTTACCCTTCCATATAAATTTGATGATTGGCTTCTCCTTTTCTGCAAAGAAGGTTGTTGGAATTTTGATAAGAATTACATTGAACCTATAAATTGCATTGGGGAGTATTGACATCTTAATAATATTTAGTCTTCCAATTATGAACACAGAATATCTTTCCATTAATTTAAGTCTTCTTTAATTTTTATAGCAATGTTTTGTAGTTTTCTGTGTACAAATCCTTTACATCCTTAGACTTATCCTAGATATTTGATTTGTTTAGTTGCTTTTGTCAATGGAATTTTAAAAATAATTTCTTCTGCCAATTGTTGGGTATGGAAACACTAATGATTTTTTGGTGATGATCTTGTACCCTGCCACTTTGCTGAATTCATTTACTAGCTCTAGGAGCTGTGTTTTGGATTTTTCAAGATTTTCTATGTATAGGATCATATCATGTACAAATAGGGAAAGTTTTACTTCTTCCTTTCCAATTTGGATGCCTTTTGCTTCTTTTCCTTGCTCTGCAAGAACTTCCATTATAATGTTGAATAACAGTGGTAACAGTGGGCATCCTTGTCTTGTTCCTTATCATAGAGAGAAAGCTTTCACTCTTTCACCAGTAAGTAGGATGTTAACTGATGGCTTTTCATATATGACTTTTATCATGCTGAGTTTCCTTCTATTCTAAGTGTTATAAGTGTTTTATCAAGAAAGTGTGCTGTATTTTGTTAAATGCCTTTTCTGCACCAATGGAGATGACCATGTGTTTTTTTTCCCCCTTCTTTCTGTGAATGAATTGATTTTCTTATTGTAACCATTGGCCAATCAGATGTAATTATGAATTCCAAAAATATAATTGGATCATGCTTGTAAACTGATCTGTTAATCTGGGCATGATTAGGTTATGATTAGGGTGTTGAACCCCACCCCTTGGTGGGTGGGGAATCAAATATAAAAGGCATGGCAAGAACAGTTTTGGAAAGCAGTCTTTTGAGAAGCAGTTTGATGTTGGAAAGAAGGCCCCAGGAGAAGAGAAGCAAGCCGTTCGCCTGATCGTCTACAGCTGACCTTGTGGAGGAAACAGGAGCTAAGCCCGGAGAGAACCGCAGCCCCTGGAAGAGAGGAACCCCAGAAGCCTGAACCCTGGCAAACGCCGGCAGCTGTCTTGCTCTAACACATGGCAATGGACTGTGGTGAGAGAAGAAACATAACGCTTTATGGTCTGGCATCTGTGGACTTCTACCCCAAATAAATACCCTTTATAAAGACCAACCCATTTTTAGTATTTCACATTAGCATCCCTTTGGCTGACTAATACATTTATGTTGAACCAAACTTGCAAACCAAAGATAAATCCCCCTTGATCATGGTATATAATTCTTTTAATATGCTGTTGGAATAGGTTTGCTACTATTTTCTTGATGACTTTTGCTTCGATATTCATAAGAGATGTTGTTCTGTAGTTTTCTTTTTTTGTGGAATCTTTTTTCTGCTTTGGTATGAGGGTAAGCTTGGCCTCATGGAAAGAGTTAGGGAATGTTTCCTCCTCTTCAATTTTTGGGAAGAGTTTGAGCTGAATTGAAGTGAAGTCTTCTTGGAATGCTTGGTAGAGTTCCCTTCTGAAGCCATATGGTCCTGGCTTTCCTTTTGGGGAGGTTTTTGATTACTGATTCAATCTTTTCACTAGTACTTGTTTTATTTGAGGTTTTCTATTTCCTCTTGCATCAATGTAGGTGGTTTGTGTGTTTCTAAGAATTTATTCGTTGCATCTAGGTTATTTAATTTATTGGCATACAGTAGTTCATAGTATCCTCTTATAGTCCTTTTTATTTCAGCGGATTCAGTAATAATGTCCCCCTTTTCATTACTGATTTTCTTTATTTGTATCCTCTCTCTTTTTCACTTTGTCAGTCTAGCTAAAGATTTGTCAATTTTATTGATATTTTCAAAGAATCAACTTTTGGTTTTGTAATTGTCTCTATTTTTGTTTGTTTGTTTTCTATTTCATTTATCTCCACTCTAATCTTTGTTAATTCCTTCCTTCTGTTTGCTGTGAGTTTAGTTTTCTCTTTTATTTCTATTTCTTCCAGTTTTTAAGTTAGGTCCCTCATTTGAAGATTTTCTTATTTTTTAATTTAACCATTTAGAGTTATAATTAACCTCCCAGCACTGTCTTCACTTCTTCACTGTATCCCATAAGTTTTAGTATGTTGTATTTTCATTTTCATTTGCCTCAAGATATTTCCTGATTTTACTACTTATTACCTCTTTCACCCTTTGGTTGCTTAAGAGCATGTTGTTTAATTTCCACAATTTGTGAGTTTTCCATTTGTCCCTCTGTTAGTGTTCTTGATTCATCCCTTTGTGGTCAGAGAATATATATTGTATGATTTCTGTATTTTTTAATTTGATGAGGCTTCTTTTGTGACCCAACATATCCTGGAGAATGATCCATGTGCACTCAAGAAGAATGTGTACTCTGCTTTTTCTTGGGGTGGGTGGTGGAGTGTTCTATATATGTCTGTTAGGTATAGTTGGTTTTCATGTAGCATTCAAGTTCTTTACTTCCTTTTTGATCTTATGACTTGATGTTCTAGCTACTTTTCAGAGTGGTGTGCAAAAGTCTCCTAGTATTAATGTGGAATCATTAATTTCTCCCTTCAAATCTGTCAGTATTTGCTTCATATAATTCGGCTCTCTGCTATTAGGTGCATATATATTTATAATTGTTTCATTTTTCTTTTGAATTGTCCACTCTATTAGTATATAATGACCATCTTTTTCACTTATAACTGTTGACAAAGTCTACTTTATGTGATATTATTACAGTTACCACAATTATTTTTTAGTTACTACTTTCATGTTATATTTTTTCCATCCTTTCACCCTCAACCTACTTGTACTTTTGACTTTAAACTGAGTCTCTTCCAGACAACATATAGTTGGGTCATGCTTTTTTTATTGATTCTGCCAATCTCTGTCTTTTGACTGGTGAGTTTAATCCATTTACATTTAAAGTCACTACTGAGGACTTTCTTCTCCCTGTTTGCTATTTAGCCTTTGTACGTTTTATAAATTTGTTGTCCCCTACTTCTGTTAAAACCTACTTTTATGTATATATGTATGTATGTATTTTAACTTTATTTTTAAAGAAGTTTTACATTACAGAAAAGTTACTTTGAAAATATAGGGGATTCCCATTTACCCCATCCCCTCCCTCTCTAACATTTCCCCCTATTAATAACATCTTACATTAATGTGGTACATTTGTTACAATTGATGACCAAGTATTGAAGCATGGCTACTAACTATGATCTATAGTTTACTTTATGGTTTATACTTTGCACCATACAATTTTATAGGTTTTTACAAAATGTATAATGCCTTGTATCTGTCATTGCAATATCATGCAGAACAATTCCAATGCCCTGAAAAAGCACTATGTTCCACTTATTCTTCCCTCTCCCTCCTCTCAGAACCTCTGGTAACCACTATCTTTACATCAATGTTACAAGTTCTTCTGTTACTACAATAATAATAAGTCTACTTTGGGCCATTTTTGCATTCCCTACTTATGTTTTTTCATTCCTCAGTCTTGAGGATTTGGGGTGGTGATGCCTGCTGTGCTTCAGATTGAGAGGGGGCTTAGATATTATGGGGCAGATGGAAGGAACTGTTTTGCTTGCAGTTGTAGATACTCTGTGCTTTTTGAGATGAGGGTTGTCCATCATCATCATTTTGTTAGTTGTCCTGGGTGAGTCCAATGAACTGGAGAGTAGGTGCTGGCTGCAACGTTGCTGAGATTCAAGACTCAACTGGCATATGAACAAACTGAAGATTTAAGTCTGTGGGACATATATTTAATGGGTATAGTGCTAATTATAGGTTCAAATATAAGAGGTAGAAGAATCATGTGTAGGGAAATTATAGATGAGTAAAACAATTATAAATGAGTCATTACATTGGGGAATTAGGTTAGCATATATTCCAAGGTAAGGACCACAGGCAGGTTGCTAATTTTATGGGGTTGTGTGCCTTGTTTATAGTATTCAGATGTCTCTAGAGCCCTTGGGAACACCCTGTTTGAGAATGCCTACTTTTTTCTATATTTGCTTTTTTGGGTTGTACTAAATGATTGCCTTCTCATTTCTATGTGGATATATTTGTCATCTATTTTCCTTGTGATTACCGTGGGGTTAAATTTTAACATCCTAAATATATAACAATCATATTTGGTTTGATAGCATGCATATAAGCTTTTCCAATATTGTTCAGTATTCCTCCAGGCCCCCAATATTTTTTGTACTTGTTACCACTTTTATCTTTGTATACTTTATGTCCAAAACATTGATTTATCATTACCTTTTATTCATTTGCATTTTAACACGTGTAGGAAGTAAGAAGTAGAATTATATACAAAGCAATATAATACAAATATACTGGAATTTATTATTACTCAGTGGTTACCTTTACCACAGGTCTTTATTTCCTCATGCTATTTTGAACCACTGTCTAGTGTACTTTCCTTTCAGACTGAAAAACTCCCTTTAGCATTGCTTGTAGGGCAGATCTAGTGGTGATGTACTTCTTCAGCTTTTGTTTATCTGAGAATTTCTTAATCTTCCTCACATTTTTGAAAGAGAGTCTTGCTGGGTTTAAAATTCTTGGCTGGTAATTATTTTCCTTCAGCACTTTAAGTATTTCAACTCATTGCCTTCTTGCCTCTGGTTTCTGTTG
>JAQZBX010098715.1:0-11550 GCA_029593785.1 Cabassous unicinctus
CATGTAAAAAGTAATGAAAAGTGAGCTAGGGTACATATAGCATTTATTAAGTAAATTATGCTTTAAATAAAAAACTGTAACAAGGGGAAAAGAAAGTTTTTATATACTGATAAAAGACTACATTCAACAAGAAGTAATAACAATTATAAATATAGATACACCTAACTACAGAGGATCAAAATATCTGAACTGAATATTGGCTCATTTGAAAAATAAATAAGCAATTTCACATAATAGTAGGAGATTTTAATACCTCACTTTCTATAAAGGATAGAACATTTAAGCAGAAGACCACAAGGAAATAGAAAAATTAAACAATACTGTAAAGTAACTAGACCTAAAAGACATATATAAAACATTTAACCCAGCAGCAGCAGAATATACATTCTTCTCTACTGTTCATGGATCATTTTCCAGAAGAGATCATATGTTATAACACAAAACAATTTATATATATATAATTTTATATAATGTATTTATACAATGTGTCTTCTCCAATAAAAGCTGAATGAAGCTGGAAATCTATAATGGAGAGAGAAATGGAAAAGGCACAAATTAAGTATTGTTACTCTAAAATAGCCAATATTGTAAGAGAAATTAAGAAATATGTTGAAATGAATGAAAATAAAAACATTTTGTGATGAGGCAAAGGCAGTGTTGAGAGAAACCTTTATAATTTTAAATGCTTACATTTAAAAGAAGAAAGATCCTAAATAACAGACCTAACCAAGTAACTGTTAAGACCAAGAAGATTAACAGCAAAATAAACACAAAAAAACAAAAGGAAAGAAACAACATAGACTATTTCAGAGATAAATGAAAAATAAAATAAAAAAAGAATATAGAGAATCAACAAAAGCAAAAATTGGTTCTTAGAAAAGATCAATAAATTAACAAAACTTTAGGTATATTTACAATGAAAAAAGAGAGGACACAACTAAAACCAGAATGAAATGGGGGGCCATTACCATTGTCCCCACAGAAATAAAAAAGTGTACAAGAGGATATTATGGGGCGGCTTCCAGGAAGATGACATTGAAGTAGTTAGGCAGAGCTCAAGTCTTTCACAAATAAACAATGGAGAAAGGGCAAAAACCTACCCAAGGGAGCAGCTTTGGGTATCTGTAGAACAGGAAAGTGTTGTGCATCATCCAGGAGGGAGCAAGACAGATGAAGAAGCCAAAGAAAAACCATGAGCTAATCACACCTGTGGCTGGAAATGATACATATGCCCCATCCCCAAGGCAAATAGATTTGGTAAAACCCCTGGCTCACTGCAGCCAACTGAGTGGCAGGGAGCATTTCCTGCGAGGAAGAAGGGTGGAGAGTGATTTATTTTCAGTGATTTTGGCCATCTGAGAACCCTTTGAATCTCAAAAAAAAGCCCCAAAACATCACTGAGGTGGCCCAGGGAGAGGGAAGGGGGGATCTGATCAGGCAGGTTGTCACATCCAACTGCCTTGGGAGAGAGAAGAACTAGGTCAGTAAGGGGGCAGGGACAGTTACTTAACCAGCCAGCTCCAGCAAAGTGTTAGAAGCACAACATGCCTGAGAAAATGGGAGCAGGAAGACACAGATAAGCTTTCAAAAGCCAACTTAACCTGTGGAGCCCCTGTAGATTGGTGGAGGAATTCCTGCCTTGCATATATGAGGTCCGTTGTTTGATTCCTGATACCTCCTAAGAGAAGGGAATCAACTGGTTTATCAGACACTCAGTTGGTATCTCATTTTAGGTCTTCTTGTATCTGTTATTTTCAATTTTTAATTGATTCTCTTTATTTCCTTTTTCTTTATTTTATTAATTATAACCAGGAGCATCACCTGTTGGAGGGCTGATGGAGTTTCAATTAAAGGCCATGACAACTGACAAAAAGCAGGCCACCTTGGTATGTAAGAGACAGGTGTCTCTAGTCTCAAGACACCGAGAAAAGATCTGGTAGGAGCCTGGTGGAGAAACATCCTGAGCTTCAAAGAGAGTGTTTGGCATACGTTAGATAAAGATTTACAAGGTCTGTTATGTGCAGGAATGTAAAGAGAACTGAACCATTAACCCTTAAAACTTGCTGACTTTAGTAAAGTGTAAACTGTCACGTATCTATTGCCCTTGCACCTGTGCACATGTATTTTCTTTGTCCTAAAGCTAAATAAAAGCCACGGTGTTTTATGAAGCAGCACTCTCCTCCTTTTGGATGGAAGGTCCCCTGACCCGAGCAATCTCTTCTCTTTGTCTCATTTTTTCTCATCCACAGCACCATTTTCATGGACCCAGTTCCTGAACAGCAACATTTGGCACCCAACATGGGACCCTGAAAAAGCTATTTTTTTTTTCAGTCAGTGTGCAATGGACCAAGGAGCTCCTGACGAATAGTTTTAAAGAAAAAGAAAACAGGAAGGTAAGTTACATGCTTGGGATCATCAGGGCTATGGGGAATCAGCAGTCGAACTTTGAAGAGTACTCTAGAGTGTTAAAAACTTTATTAAAAGACCAGTGTAACTATTAAATCCTTAGCTTTTGAGGAACTTTTTTCTCTCATACAGAAATATTGTTATTGGTTTCAGCCACAAGGGCGGGATATTTTAAACCTGAAACAATGGAAGTTAGTAATGAAAGCTTTAAAAAGGGCTTATCAAAAGGGAGAGATAATTCCCCTTCATGTATAATCTTTGTGTAGTCTTATTTCTGTTGCTTTTGAACCATTACAATCAAATGAAAATGAAGAAATTAAACAGGATACTGCTATCGCTGGACCAATAGCAGAACAAGCTGATGTTGATTTTAATGAAAACATATAGGAAAAAATTAATGAACAGGCAAAAACAGATAAAGTTATGTCTAATAAAAGGGAAAAAAGAAAAATGGAGTTTATGGAACTTTATCAGCTGTTGTTATGCTGTCCAATCCAAAAGATGATTTATTGTCTTTTGAGCCCATGTCTGAGCCTCCTAAGGTATCTCCTGATCCATTTTTTACAACATTTGAGGACCATCCAAAAGTTTCTGTTTTTGTGGCAGCACCATCCTCTTCAATTATGAAAAGCATAGCACAGGGAAGTAGAGAAGGAGATTCAGAGGCTATGCAACATTTTTCTGCTTTTCCAGTAACAATAACTTAAATTCCAATAGATGCTCAAAATCCGCAAGGGGGTGTACAATTTGAGCATGCTCCTATTCCTTTTAAAACTATCAAAGAATTAAAACAAGCATGTACTCAATATCGTGTAAATTCTCCTTATAGTCAAGGACTGGTGCAAGGAATGGCACAAGCAGACAGATTAATACCCTGGGATTGGGATTTGTTAGCTCGAGCTGTTCTTAATTCAGCAGAATTTTTACAATTTAAAACTTGGTGAGATGATGAAGCTAATATTGTAGCATGACAAAATCAACAGCAAGATCCACCAGTGCCTATTACCGCTGAACAAATATTAGGAATAGGTCAATGGGCTGGGGTTCCTCGCCAAGCTCAATATGATGATATTGCCATTGTATAAGTTCAATTGTACTACCTAGCCACCTGGCAATGAGTCTCCACCCCTGGACAGTCTGTACAATCATTTTCAAAAGTAGTTCAAGGAAATTCTGAACCCTATGTTGAATTTGTAGTGAGGCTGTTGGACATAGTTAACAAGACAGTAACTCAATCTGATCTTAGAGAAATGCTTATTCAGATGTTAGCTATTGATAATGCCATCAGTGAGCGTAAAAAGGCTTTACATCCAATAAAGGCCACTGGAGGTACTTTACAGGATTATATAAAGGCATGCAAAGACATTGGATCTAATGCATATAACATGAGCCTTCTAGGCGCTGCTATAAAGGGATGTAGTCCTATGGTTAATATTTTAATTTGCTTTAAATGTGGGAAACCAGGTCATATGAAAAAAGATTGCTGAGCCAACACTAGTGTGAGAGCGCCATCTAGTGGCAATAATAGATCAATACCAACTCGTGTGTGTCTGATATGCCAGAAAGGGTTACACTGCACCAATGAATGCAGTTCTAGATACCATAAGAATGGCAGTCTCATTAATAAGTCAGGAAACTCCCAAGCGGGCCTTGCTCAGGACCTTCAGAAAAACAATATGAGCACATTTCCCAGCCTAGCTCAAATCTACCCGGTCAGTAATGGAGCAGCTCACTCCAGCATGTAACAGAGCTAAAAGCAGCTACCAAAGGCAATGCAGCTGACAATCTTCCCTCAGCTGAAACTAAGCTTATTACTCCTTCACTAGGTATACAAAAAATAAGGACAGGAATTAAAGGGCCTATCCCAAAATATAATGTAGGTTTCATTATTGGCTGTAGCAGTCTTACAATCAAAGGTGTTTTAGTGCAAACCGGGATCATTGACTCTGACTTTGATGGAGAAATCTGTGTATTAATACAAACTTTAACTCCCTATCAAATTGAATTGGGAGATCGTATAGCTCAACTTCTTTTATTACCATATGATAAACCTCAATCTTGATCTATAAAAGGTGCAAGAGGATTTGGTTCCACTGGGCATAAAGTTTATTGGCAAACAGCAATTGCAGATGAAAGGCCTGAAATTACCATAAAAATAAATGGAAAGATATTTTTAGGATTAGTGGATACTGGGGCTGATGTCTCTAATTGCTAAATGATATTGGCCACAAGCTTGGTCTTTACAAAAAGTGCCTACAGTTTTCACTGGCATTGGCACAATGACAGATGTTTATCAAGGTACTCAGATATTTAAGGTAGACGGTCCAGAGGGACAAGAGGGTGCTCTGCAAACTTATGTAGCAGTTGTAGTACTTAATTTATGGGGAAGAGACTTATTATACCAATGGGGAGCTTATTTGAATATTCCTCACATTTCTGATACAGCTAATCATCTTATTATTCATATGCAATACGCTCCCCCTTCCCAACCTGAGACAGGGCTTATTGGAGACTACCATGGCCTAGGATATTCAAATTTAGAGTAGGGGCTACTGTTGCAAAGGGCTTCACATTACCATTAAAATGGCTAACAACCAAACCTATCTGGGTTGAACAGTGACCCCTTCCAAAAGAAAAGTTAGACACCCTGAAAGGATTAGTACATGAGCAGTTAATGCAGGTCATATTGAACCCTCTACTAGTCCATGGAATTCTCCAGTTTTTGTAATTAAAAAGATATCTGGCAAATGGTGCATGTTGACTGATTTACATGAAATTAACAAAGCTATTCAACCTTGGGATCTTTACAGCCTGGTTTGCCTTCCCCAATTATGATTTCACAAAATTGGCATATTGTTATTATTGGATCTGAAATACTGTTTCTTTACTATTCCTCTCAATCCAAATGATAGAGAAAAATTTGCATTTACTATTCCTTCTATTAATCACTCAGCTCCTACTGAACGATATCATTGGAAAGTTTTATCTCAAGGAATGATGAACAGTCCTACATTATGTCAATCCCTTGTTCACATTCCATTACAAATTTTACAAAAACAATTTCCCAATGCTATGATTATTCATTATATGGATGATGCTCTCTTTGCCACCAAGCAAACTTCTGAGCTGAAACAACTATTTCAGCTGGCTAAAGAAATTCTTCCTCAACATGGATTACAAATTGCAGAAGAAAAAATTCAAAAGCAGGCTCCTTTTCAATATTTGGGCCATATTATTAATGGAAATATTAAAACTCCACAAAAGGTCCATTTTTGAACTGATCATTTACATACTTTAAATGATTTTCAAAAATTACTGGGTGATATTAGTTGGGTATGGCCTACTTTAGGAATTCCAACTTAGGCTTTAACTAATCTTTTCAATACTCTAACAGGAGACTCTGACTTAAATAGCCCTCACATTTTTGAGCCCAGAAGCAAAAAAGGAGTTAAAATGGTTGGAAAAAAGAGTACAAAATAGTCAATTAACAAGGATAAATATGAATCTTCCAGTTTCACTTTTAATATTTCCATTTTGCTATTCCCCTACTGGGATGCTTTGGCAAGAGGAGGGCATAATAGAATGGATATTCTTACCCAACAAAGATCCAAAAAACTTCATACTTATCCTGAAAAAATTATAGCAATAATATCAAAAGGCCATTTTCGCCTGAGACAGCTTATGGCTAGAGATCCTGATAAAATCATACTGGACCTTACAAAGCAGAAGCTTTCTCAGCTCTGGCAGTTCAGTAACTCGTCGCAAGTGGCCTTAGCAGATTTTATTGAAACAATTGATAACCGTTTCCCAAATTCAAAAATTTTACAGTTTTTAAAATGTACTTCATGGATTCTCCCTAAGGTTGTCAAACAACAACCACTCTCTGCTGCACCTACTTACTACACTGATGGCAGCAGTAATGGAAATGCAGGCTATTTAGGCACAACTACAAAATCTTGGAAAACACCTTATTCATCTGCCCTAAAGGTGGAACTAATGGCTGTTGTTCAATTGCTAACTGATGTTTCTGAGCCCTTAAATATTGTGTCTGATTCTGCTTATGTCCATCATGTTGTTTGTTATATAGAAACAGCTCCAATAACTCCAAATTCTCAATTAGTTTTTTTCCTACAATTACGAAAGACTGTTCATGAATGATCTAATCCAATTTACATTACTCATATTCATTCCCATTCTCAACTTCCCAGCCCTATTGCTTCACAAAATGATTTGGTAGATAAGATTATTGCTCGTACTGAAACTGCTACTGATTATCATAAACTTACACATACTAATGCTTCTGGCTTACATCATAAATATCCCCACTTAACAGTAAAAGAAAGTAAAAATATTGTTAGACAATGTCCTACTTGTGGGCCCATAAATGCCCCCACTTTCTCTCCAGGAGTAAATCCCTGTGGAGAATATCCTAATGAAATTTGGCAAATGCATGTTACACATGTGCCTTTTTTTTTGGCCACCTTCAATTTGTACATATAACAGTGCACACATTTTCTAATTTTATTTGGGCAACTGCTCACACTGGTGAAAGAAAATGCCTCACATGTACGTTCTCACTTATTACATTGTTTTGCTGTAATGGGCCTGCTGGCACAGCTAAAAGCTGATAATGGGCCTGCCTATCTTAGTCAATCTTTCAAAAAATTTTGCTGTGACTAGAACATTAAGCATGTTACAGGAATTCCATATAACCCCCAAGGACAAGCAATAGCAGAAAAAAGCAATCACTTAATAAAATTAATGTTGCAAAAACAAAAAGAAGGAGATGGAGGAGGATCTGCTAAAGACAAACTATCTAAAGCATTGCTTACCTTAAGTTTTCTTAATAGACAATAAATTTCTAATACCACAGCAGCAGAAAGACAATGGAATGTTACTAAAAAGGATGAAAATGAAAAATGCTGACAACTGATATGTTGGAAAAATGAAACAACCAATAAATGGGAAAAAGGAGAGGTAAAAATTTGGGGCCGAGGTTTTGCTCTTATCATTACAGAAACAGGAGAACAGCAATGGATCCCCTCCGGAAGAATCAAGCCTAGAGTTTAAGATGCTATCAAAACTTAAACTACGGACATAGTGGTTTCACATTGAATTATTTATAGGTAAAGTATTAGGTCACGGTAAGATACCATATCATAATTACACTTATTGAGCATACATTACCAACCCACCACTTTTAGAGCTGTTAACCTGGGCTGATGAGCCTTACCCAATTTATCTTAATCAATCTCACCATTTTCTGGGACCTATAGACTTACAGCTACCCTTAAAGCCAAAGGAAGAAGGGAAATTTTTAGAAAATTTAACTTTACCTTTTATAGATCGCCCTCTTTGTATTGGACATGGTTCTGCGTGCATACAACCTCAAAATCAAAGTGTAGTTTTAACAGAGAAAAATCAAACTCAAATTTATATTCTCATTTTCCCTTCTTTTCCATATAAATCAGAAAATATGGTAAATCTTACGTCCCTCTCAAAACAGTTTACTAAATTACAAATGGCATGTATGTCATGGTTTTACAGAGGTTGTGTTGCTTAATGGTTCCTATGGAATTGTAAAGGATTGGGCCCTTTTAGGAATGCCAAAGCCTGTTAAAAACACAACCATATCTTGGCTCATTAACAATTCAACTGTAACCACTAATGACAGTAATCCTTATTTCTGGAATTTTGGTAATACGGCGTGTACTAACAGCTCAATAAATTGGAGAAATCAAGGAAGATTTATCCCACAACCATGGGAAACTAAACTTAACAAAACTTAAAATTATTTGTGGAAATTATTTTTGGGAACTGGCCCAATTTTTGAGTGGCAAGGCAATAAAACTAATATTACCAGTTTAAAAAGAAAATCGACTCAATTTCTTACAGTATGTGTACGAGATCCTACAGTTTGTATCATTGGAAAAGTAACTTTTGGTGAAAGGAACATTAGCTTCTCCAATTGCTCTTTATTTTCATGTCTTAAGAATTCATATTTGCAGGAAAATCAAACACTTTTTATAGCAAGAAGAAGAAAAGGACTGTGGTTACCAGTTCAGATGACCAGACATTGGCAGCAGTGTCCAGAATCCCGGTTGCTGTGGCACTTCCTCGACCATTATTTAAAAAGAACTAAAAGACTGAGTGGACTTTTAATAGCAGGAATTTTGGGACTGATTGGCATCTTAACCACTGCAGCCATCACTGGCACAGCCCTGCATCAAGGAGTCCAGACTCAACAATATGTTAAGGACTGGCATAAAAATTCAAGTGAGATCTGGCATAGCCAGTCTAACATTGATATGGAACTGAATAATCATATGACTGATCTTGAAACAACTATTACACATTTGGGTAATCAAATCTATAATTTAAACTCATTAAGAGCTCTTAAATGTGATTGGAATGAAAGTTCTTTTTGTATTACTACTTTGCCTTATAATAATAGTGAGCATGATTGGGATAAGGATAATATTTCTTTAAATATTTTGAATTGCAAAAGAAAGCATTGAGCATGTCTCAAAGTGAATTGAAAGAAACCCCTGGTGCAGAATTTTGGAGTGAATTGTTTGAAAATTTAAATACTGTCAATCCATTTCACTGGTGGAAACAAAAAACAGTTCAAATATCATTTTGGATTTTATTAGGAATTATTGTTTTATGCATTTTAATTGTTTGTATTTTCAAAGGCAGAGTAATAACATATATTCATAGAAAAAATGAAAAATTGAATCAGATAAATGCATTTATGTTAAGAAACTTAGCCATGAAAAACTAATTTTACATTATTTGTGGTAGTAAGTAGTATACTAATAACGCCATGATTTTACTACTAATTATCTATATAAAAACATACGTATAAGGAACCTGAAGAAGTATAAAATATAAATGAAATTGCCTTCTGTGTTAGAACTCAAAAGCTTAACTGGTGGCCAATGACAGGTAAGATTCTCAGAGGAGGACAACCTAAGACAGGCACAGTCACAAGATTCTATGGAAGAAGACAAGTGTGACAAGAGGTCACCTTGTATCATCTTATATAATGGTTCCTATGATCTTCCCTCAAAAAAAATTAATTAATAAAAAGTGAGAAATGAAGGAGTTCAATTAAAGGCCATGACTCATGACAGAAAGTAGGCCGCCTTGGTATGTATGGGAGAGGCATCTCTAGTCTCAAGACACTAAGATAAGATCTGGTACGAGCCTGGTGGAGAAGCATTCTGTGCTTCAAAGAGTGTATCTGGTATATGTCAGATAATGATTAACAAGGTCTATTACGTGCAGGAATGTAAGGAGAACTGAACCGTTAACCCTAAAGATTTGCTGACTTTAGTAACGTGTAACCCATCACATATCTATTACATTTGTATATGCGCACAGCTATTTTCTTTGTTCTAAAGCTAAATAAAAGCCATGATGTTTTATGTAGAGGGGCTCTCCTCCCCTTGGATGGAGGGTCCCCTGACCCCGGTTATGTCTTGTTTCTTTCTCATCTGCGGTACCATTTTTATGGACCTAGGTCCTGAACATCAACATAATCTCACTTTGACACAAGTAGAGTTAGAGTTGCAATTTGCAAGTTGTTTTATCTTAACTGGGATGGTGTGTTCTTTATACCATGCAATGAAATAAAATATTGAGTACTTCAGGTTCTGCAAAATGACAACAAATGTCATTCATTTTGGTGGCAAGAGATAATGAGAACCAATGTTAAGGAATGATGTGATTTTTTTTGAAGAATTGTCTTTCTCACTTGGAGTTCATTACTTCATCTACCCATTACAAGAGCAGCACTGTATGCTTCTTTGGCTCTGATAGAGGTAGTAATGAACTAGAGATTCATAGGGGATTAGAAAAGAAAACCAGCATGTGAGAACATAGAGCACCTCAATAAAATTATTGCTTGATTTTGTACCTCTCAGGCCCTGCTTACAGTATCATATTCATGCTGTCTAGTAGAAAGTGTTTGCTCTCTTAACAAAGTCAGAATTTTAAAGTAGATTTTTATCTGGTAACATGATCATTTTGTTTATTCAATACATATTATGGTACCTTCTATATGAACATTTTAACTCCAGTCAAAATTTCAAAGACATGTAAGACATTCAATCTACTTTGAATAAATTGAATGTTTATTAAAGAGGGCTCTACAGTTTACTGTTTATATTGAAAGACAAATATGTGCAACAAATACAAGTGCAAGCATAATGTAACAGAAGTGCAGACAATTAATAAACAAATTCCATCCAATGGAAGGATGGAACAAATCTGGGAGGATATGAAAATTGATTTGAACTGTGAATTACTCTATCAATGGATGGCAACATAATGAACATTGAAGGAGTAAGAGGACACTTTGAAAACAAAGCAAACATTTGGACAAATGTGTGACGTTTTGATGGACAATTATCTGTTCTGGTACCAGAATAAGAGTTGGCTAAGAGTTTTACATTTTGAGCAGGTGTACATTTTAGGCAAGATCATGTTTTTGTGGAATGAGTGAGTAAAAACAGAAATCAGTGAAATAAGGTAGGAGGTTTACAAGGTTCAGGTAAAAATACTGGATTTAAAAGAGATGGGAATGAAGGGAGGAACACTCTCAAAGTCACCACCAAGGTGTTATGTGACTGATTGTTTGGGGGATGAGGTAAAATAGAGGTAAAATTGTACCCAAAATGTTTGAGTAATTGAATTGATTGTATTCTCAAGACAAGAACCAAAAATAAGAAATATTATTCATTCCAAAAATATGTACTCATATCCATTTTGCCACAAGAATTGTGAAGTTGATATATGGTTTGTATATGTTCATAAATAAACATGAGCTATATGGAGTTAATATGTGTATATTAGAAGAATGAACAGTATAATTGTCAATAAAACATATTTCATATTTTAAATTGTTTTGTTCTCAGTAGATAAATATTAATTTATTTAAGCACACTCATAACAGCAGAGTGGATGCTTAATTTGTACAGGATTTCTATTTAGGTTGATTGAAATGGTTTGATATGGATGGTGGTGATGATAGCACATAATTGTCACTGTGGTTAACAACACTGAATTATATCAGTTAATGTTGTTAAAAGGACAAAACTTAGGCCCTGAGTGTTACTAAAATAAAAATTAAAAGATAAA
>JAQZBX010098716.1:0-11550 GCA_029593785.1 Cabassous unicinctus
CATGGATCAACCTAAAGAAATGAAAGAAGAGATTAAGGATATAAAGAAGACACGAGGCGAACATACTGGAGAAATTGTAAACATACGCAAAAAATAATGGATATGATGGTGATCAATGGCACAATCCTAGAAATCAAAAAGACGCTGGATGCACATAGCAACAGATTTGAACAGGCAGAAGAAATAATTAGTGATGTGGAAGACAATACATCTGAAATCAAACAGAAAGCAAAAACACATAGACAAAAGATAGAAAAAATCAAGTGGGGAATCAGGGAATTAACCAACACAAAACGGAAAAACATATGTGTTATGGGCATCCCAGAAGGAGAAGAGAAGGTAAAGGGAACAGAAGGAGTGTTGAAGGAAATAATGGCTGAAAACTTCACAACGCCATTGAAAGAGATGGATGTGCAGATCCAGGAAGCACAGTGCACTCCAAACAATATAAATCCCAACAAGCCATTTCCAAGACATATACCTTTCAAAAGTTCCAAAGCTCAAGACAAAGAGAAAATACTCAAGACAGCAACAGAGAAGAGAACCATCACATTCAAGGGAAGCACAATAAGATTAAGCGCTGATTTCTCAGTTTAAACCATGGAGGCAGAAGACCTCCATGACGTAGCCAATGTATGAAAGAAAAGAATTCGAGCCAAGAATTCTCCTTCCAGCAAAACTTGCATTCAAAAATGATGGAGAGTTCAAAATATTCACAGATAAACAGAAATTAAGAGAGTATGTCAATAAGAAACCTGCACTTCATAAAGAACTAAAGGAAGTTCTACAAGTTGAAAGGAAAAAACAAGGGAGAGAGAGTTGGAGGAGAGTTTAAAAATATCTAAAAAGACAAAAACAGAATGGAAACAACATATGATATACATTTACCAAAAGAAAAAAATGGCTGAAGTAAGAAATTCCTTGTGAGTAATAACACTGAGTGTCAATGGTTGAAATTCACCAATCAGGAGACACAGATTGACAGAATGGATAAGGATATATGATCCATCTATATGCGCTATACAAGAAACCCACCTTCAACACAGGGAATCAAGGAGGCAGAAAGTGAAGGGCTGGAAAACAATTTTACAAGCTAACAATAGCCAAAAAAGGGCAGGAGTAGCTATTCTAATATTAGACAAAATAGTCATTAAATGCAAAACTATTGTAAGAGACAAAGATGGACACTATATATTAGTAAAAGAGGTAATCTCTCAAGAAGAGAGAATAATCATTAACATTTATTCCCTAATCAGGGAGCCTCAAAATGCATGAAGCAAACTCTGGGAAAACTAAGTAGAGAAACAAATGCCTCTACAATTATAGTGGAGGACTTTAATACACAGTTATCAGCATTAGACAGAACACCTAGAGAGAATCAATAAAGAACCAAAGGCTCTCAACAAAACATTAGAGGACCTGGACTTAATAAACATATATAGTGCAATTCACCCTAATACAGCAGGATTTACATCTTCTTGAGTGCACATGGATCATACTCCTAGATAGTCCACATGCTAGGCCACAGAACAACACTCAATGAATTCAGAAAGCTTGAGATTAGACAAAGTAATTTCTCTGACCATAACGTAATGAAATTTGAAATCACTAAGGGCCAGAGAAACAGGTTAGGCACAAGGATATGGTAGGTAAAGAATGCATTCTTAGACAAACAGTGAGTCAAGGAGGAAATCTCAAAAAAAGTCAGTAACTACCTTGAAAATAATGAAAATGAGAACACAACATATCAAAACGTATGGAATGCAGCAAAAGTAGTCCTGAGAGTGAAGTAATTAGCCATAAATACATATATTATAAAAGAAGAATGAGCTAAAATTGAAGACCTAACTGTACACTTGGAGGAATTGGAAAAAGAACAACAAACTAAACCAAAGAGAAGCAGAAGGAAGGAAATAACAAAAATTAGAACAGAAATAAATGAAAAAGAGAATAAGAAAGCACTAGAAACCAGACACAAAACCAAAAGCTGGTTCTTTGAGAATATCAATTACATTGACAAACCCTTAGCCAGACTTACAAGAAAAAGAGAGAACAGATGCAAATCGACAAAACAAGGAATGAGCAAGGGGATATCACTAGTGACCCAACAGAAATTAAGAGTATCATAAGAGGATACTTTGAAAAACTATATGTCGAAAAGAATGATAATTTCAGGAAATGGGCAAGTTTCTAGAAACTCACATACAGCCTACATTGATGAAAGAAGAAATTGATGAACTCAACACTCCAATCACAAGCAAAGAGATAGACTCAGCCATCAAAAACCTCCCAATTAAGAAGAGCCCAGGACCAGATGTCTTCACAGGTGAATTCTAACAAACACTCTGGAAAGAGCTAACACCAATTCTACTTGAGCTCTTTCAAAAAATATCACTCAAAGGAATATTGCCTAACTCATTCTACCATGACAACATTACCTTAATACCAAAACCAAACAAAGATACCAGAAGAAAGGAAAAATACACAACAATTTCTCTAATGAAGCTAGATACTAAAATCCTCAACAAAATACTTGCTTATCGCATTCAACAACATATAAAAAAGATTATACACCATGACCAAGTGGGTTTCATCCAGGGTATGCAAGGATGTTTCAATATAAGGAAATCCAACAATGTAATACACCACATAAAATGATTGAAAGAAAAAAATCACATGATCATCACTATAGATGCAGAAAAAGCATTTGACAAAATACAGCTCTCCTTCCTGATAAAAACACTGCAAATGATAGGAATAGAAGGAAACTTTCTGAATATAATAAAGGGTATATATGAAAAACGCAAAACTAACAACATCTTCAATGGTGAAATCCTAAAATCCTTCCCTCTCAGATAGGGAACAAAACAAGGATGCCCAATATCACCAATACTATTTAACATAGACTTAAAAGGACTTGATCGAACACTGATTCAAGAAAAGGATATAAAATGGATCCAGATTGGAAAAGAAGAAGTAAAAATTTCATTATTTGCAGACGACATCATCCTATACATAGAAAGTCTTGAGAAATCTACAACAAAGCTTCTAGAACTTTTAAAGGAGTTCAGTAATGTTGAAAGCTCTAAGATCAATGCTCAAAAATCAGTAGCCTTTCTATACACCAACAATGAGCAATTTGAGGAGGAAATCAAGAAAAAAAATACCATTTACAATAGTAACTAACAGAATCAAGTACTTAGGAATAAATTTAAAGATGTAAAGGACTTATATACAGAAATCTACAAAACACTGTTAAAGGAAATCAAAGACTTAAATAAATGGAAAATTATTCCCTGTTCATGTATAGGAAGATTAAACACGACAAGTTTTCTATCCTACAAAAATTAATCTACAGATTTAATGCAATCCCAATAAAAATCAACACTGTATTTTTTTAGGAACTGGAAAAACTTACCACAAAATATATTTGGAGAGGTAATAGGCCCCAAATTGCCAAAGACATATTGAAAAAGAAAAATGAATTTGGAGTTATCACATTACCTGACTTTAAAATATACTTCAAAGCTATGTGATCCAAACTTCATGGTTTTGGCACAAGTATAGACCTACTGAAAAATGGAACCGAATTGAGAGTTCTGATATAGATCCTTGCATATACAGCCATCTGATATTCAACAAGGCCAGGAATCCCACTCAGTTGAGAGTGAATGGCCTCTTTAACAAGAGGTGATTGGAGAACTGGATTTCCATATCCAACAGAATGAGAGAAGATCACCTTATACAAAATCAACTCAAGATGGATCACAGATCCAAATATAAGAGCGAAAACCTTAAAGACCTTGGAAGTTAATGTAGGGAAGCATTTTCAGGACCTTGTAAAAGGAAATGATTTCATGAACTTCACACCCAAATCATGAGTAGCAAGAGAAAAAATAGATAAATGGGATCTCATCAAAATTAAAACCTTCTGCACCTCAAAGGACGTTACTAAGAAAAAAAAAGGCAGCCTACAAAATGGGAGAAAATATTTTGCAACCATATATCTGATAGGAACCTAATATGCTGCACAGATAAAGAAATCCTACACCTCGAAAATAAAAAGACAAACAACCCATTTAAAAAATGGGCATGTGACCTGGAAAGAAACTTCCTCAAGGAAGATATGCAAATGGCCCATAAGCACCTGAATAAATCCTCGGCATTGCAAGCTATTAGGGAAATGCAAATCAAAACCACAATGAGATACCATCTTCCACCCATCCGAATGACAGCTATTAAAAACCGCAGAATATAAGTGTTGGAGAGCATGTGGAGGAATAGGAACACTCATCCACTGCTGGTGGGATTGTGAAATGGTCCAGCCACTGTTGTGGACAGTTTGCTGATTCCTCAGAAACCTAACAATAGATCTTCCATATGATACAGCAATTCCACTCCTGGGTGTATACCCAGAAGAAAGCAAAGGCAGGAGCCAGTATATGCACACCAATATTCACAGCGGCATTGTTCACAATTGCCAAAAGTTGGAATCAGCCCAGGTGCCCACCAACAGATGAATACATAACCAAAATATGGTACATACCTGCAGTGGAAAATTACTCAGCTATTAGAAGGAATAAAGTGCTAATACATGGAATAACATGGATGAATCTTGAAGACCTTATGTCGAGTGAAGCAAGCCAGCCAGTGAAGGGTGAACAGTATATGACCTCCCAAATTTGAATTGAGGAAAGTGAACAGTCTTTAGAAAAACTATCTGAAAGTTAGGTTTACAATGGAAAGAGAGAGAAGGGTAGGCTGTGAGCCATCACCCATATGGACATAATCTATGGTAAAGTGATTAAGTATAGTTGCATATTGAAGGATAGGACAGGTGAGAAGTGATAATGCTGGGTTTTGTGGTGCAGTGTTAACATGTTGGTAGATTAGGAAGGACAGGCATTTACCTATGAATCTTGTCATCCCATGAGTCAAGACAGGGGAGTGTCATATGACCCAGGGGGATGCAGAGGAAGGAACAGGAAAGAACAATTGGGGTATTTAGGGGTCATGGGAAATATTTTCCATTACCTTACAGTAATGAACACAAGACATGGTAAATAGCATCAAAAATTATTAAATTGTACTGTCTAAATTGTAAACTATACTGTAAACCATTGACAATGCTTAGTAGCTATGTTTCACTATCTGTTAAAATAGTTATAACAATGCTACTATCCACAAAAATAAAGGTTTTAATATGGGGAGGGGAATGGGTAGGGAGGTTAGGTATATGGGAATCTCTAGTATTCCGTGTATGACTTTGCTGTGACCTAAAACGTCTTTGAAAACTAAATGAAAATTTGGGATAAAATGGGGAATGAGATGGGGAAGGGGTCACGGTATATACTGGACATCTTTTAATGCAGTGAAACAAGGAGAAAAAATGAAAAAAAAATTAAAGTAATTCTTTCATTTTTCCCCACTTTCTTTATTTTGAACATCAAAATCCATTAATTATATTTTATTTTTCGTTCTTTTTTCTGAGTTTCTTGTATTTTATCTCTTGCATTTAAACTTTTCATTATTGTTTGATTTTCCTATTAATTTTACTTGGTTGTTATAGGGACTTCATATTCAAGGAAGTTTTAGTTTACAGTAGGATTACAATGGGGGTTGCAGAGGATCATTGGTGGGGGTTGTCTGGGATGGGGGATTCATGGGAATAAGTTCCTCTAAATATACATGAAAGATATATAAAATTGTTCAAGTGATTGAAGGAGGGGTCATTGTCACAGTGGATAAACAATCACTCAATAAATGAGGGAATACCAAACTTCCAGCATTGGGAGCTCTGCCACAGTCTCCAAGGGAACAGCAAAAGTAAACTGAGTGCAGGGACAGAGTCTGGCAAAAGAGGATGGCCCACTGTTGGGTTCTTTTTATTGTTGACTACCCTTATAAGTCTTTGCTCTTGTAATTTAAACTTGGCCTACAGTTATGGGGTGACTAAGGTTTACCATTTGAGAGCCTCCTTGATCCTGAAATGTGTCCTCCTAATAAGCCAACCTCAGCATATGAATGCATTTCCTTCCCCCAACATGGGACATGACTCCCAGATATGAGCCACACTGGCAACGAGGGATTCATACCAAGTGGCAACGGGAAACACAACTGGAAATACACCTTGAATAAAAGGGGCAAAGGTAGAGACAAATAAATCCATGTGGCTAAGAGACTTAAAGAGAGTTGGGAGGCTATCCCAGAGGTAACGCTAATGCACATGTCAGTAGAATCTCATAGAACACCAAAGTGGATATCACCCCATACAGAGGGGCTCCTGAGGCCTCTGGAGACACTCAGGTCCTATATAAGGGAGGATAGCCCCAGAGATTGATGCCTTATCAGTGGGCTCTACTTTGGAATCTGTGCTCCTGAAAATGACAGAGTTGGACTCAAATAAGTCCTCCCTGCACATGGTTCATCAGTCCCTCCTTTTGAAACCTAGGTGTGAGCCTGGAATTTGTAGGTGTACTTCCAGAGAATGGAGCTTCTGGCCTGCCTATGCACCAGCTTTTCCTGGAATCTGGTGGAGCTGCATGCCTACTCTACAGATCAATGGACCCACCCAAGCTACCTTGTGAGATGATGATGGACCATGGACATCCCAGGGAAAGGAGAGAGCCTGCAGCTGAAGCAGGATAATCCCATCTACCATATACATGGGTTATAATCCCACTCTCACTTGGAATTGGAGTGGACATCACCATTCCAGTTCCATATTGATTAGGGTAAAGCTATGGACTATAGTGGACTTAACCGTATTCTGTTGTAGACATATTGTCATTCAAGCAATGGAAGAAATTATAAGAGTGAGGTGGAACCAGTGGTCACTAGATGATTTTTGGGTGGGAAGGGGAAAGGCAATTGTAATACAGGGGCTTTTTCAGGACTTGTGGGTTGTCCTGAGTGACATTGTGGCGATGGATATAGGCCACTTTACCTCAGCTTATACCATGGACAACTGTGTGGGAGAGTGTGGTCTACGATATGAACTGTGGTCTATGCTTATGGGCACAGCCCCCGGTTGTGTATACCCCTTGCAAGTGATATGCCACCCAAATGAAAGATCTTTCATGAGATGTTATGGGAGGTACGGGAGGTGGAGATCATGGGAATTCCTGTAATCTTTGTGAAACATTTATGTAATCTAATCATCTTTTAAAATATATATGAAAAAAATAAAATTTATGTAAGCAAAATCACATATATGCATATATATCTATATACCATTTTACAAATATTGGTTTGTATTGTGAAAAATTTGAATTTTACCCACAATAAAAAAAAAAACTGTTGGAAAGGTCTTTATTTTAAAATGATGAACTGAAATGGATATTACACTGAAAAAAATTTTAATTTTAAAAGGGAGTGTATGCAAATTGATAATTCAGAGGAGATCATATTCCATGATTGCATGATTATTTACTTCATGTTCAGAAGGCTCTGGATTTGGTTTCAAGGAAACCATTCCTGATTTTCTGGACATCATTTGGCTGTTCTTGAGTGCAGAGAAATTGTGATGCTGGTATCCATATATAAATACCTGCTCTTATGACATATTGCAATTTTTTAGAAAGTATTGCCAATAAAATCAAAATCATTCTTACAAAGAAACAGAATCCACATATAGACAAATGAAATCTCAGGTACTCAGAGTAGGAATAACTCCCAGCCTCGAAATTTCTCCTATGGCTTATGAAGGAAATTGCTAACATCCAGAAAAGAAAAGGGGAATTTTAGAATCCACAAGGTGACAAAGAGTGACTCAAATATTTACAAGATATCATGGGGGAGAGAAATGGTTTATAAAAGTCCAGGACCTAATCCATTAAGCAGAATCTACCACCCTCCACTGTATGCACGCTTGATTATAGACTCCAACAATGAAGAAATTAAAAGGATGAGCACATTAGAGAAATAAGAAATTCCAGAGATTCATATTTGTCTCACACCACCCTCTTTCTCATAGTATATATTTTTAGTGATGCATATCAATCAAATATGAACATACATAACTTGAACTCTAGAGCAGAATTCACAACCTTGGTAAACAAAGGGGCATAACACATTAGGGTGATCACATCTCCAGCAAAAATTTGAATTGTGAATCATTTTTAAAAATTGGCCAGAGTCTTTCTGAAAGATGACTAATAACTATTATCCATGGCTGCACTTGGATGTACAAATCCTGATATTCCCATGATTTAAAAAACAAATGTGTTTTTAGACACATATTAAACCAATATCTTTTTTATCCAATGTGTACATTCCGTGGTTCTTGGTTTATTCACAGTCGTTTGCATTCATCTCCACAATCATTATTAAACCTCCTCAATAGCTCAATAATATCATAATAAATAAGGAAATACCAGTAGAATAAAGAAGAAATTATTCATCTCACAATCTATTTGTTGACACTGACATACATAGGTGTTTTTCTGGTTGTCCTTTAACATCTTTTTTTGTTTATCTCTCAGTATGATTGATATGTGATCCCATCCTTCACCATGTGGACAAAGTGAACAATGATTGGGTTTTTTAAAGCTCTTGAAATAGTCTTTATTTTTAATTATTAACTGAAACAGACGTTAGATGTAAAGAAAATGTTAATTTCAAAAGGGAGTGTAGGTCAGTCGATAGTTCTGAGGTGATAGTTTTCCATGATTTCATAATTGTTTACTGAATATTTTGAAGGCTCCAGATTTTGTTTCAAGGAAACCATTCCTGATTTGCATGACATCATTGGGCTGTTCTCAAGTGCAAAGAGATTGTGATGCAATTATCCATATATAAACACCTGCTCTTATGACATATTGTAATTTTTAAAAAAATTATTGGAAATAAAATCAAACTCATCCTTACAAGGAAACAGAATAGAAATATACACAAATGAAAACCCAGGAACTCAGAGTGTAAATAGCTCTCAGCCTCCTAATTTCTCCATGGCTTAAGAAGGATCTCACCAGCACCCAGATGAGAAAAAGGGACTTGTAGGGACCACAAGCTGAAAAATAGAGAGTCAAATGTTTACAGGATATCATGGGGGGAGGAATGGTCCATAAAAGTCAAGGACCTAATTCATTAAGCAGAGTGTACTGCCCTACATTCTATGCAGGTATGATTATAGTCTCCAACAAGGAAGACATTCTAAAGGAAGACCACTTTAGAGAAATAGGTAGTTCCAAAGCTTCATATATTAATTTCATCACCCTATTTCAATTAATGTATGTTTTTATTGATGCATATCAGTCATACATGAACATACATAAACTTGATGTCTAGAGCAGAGATCATGACATTAGAAAATAAAGGGACATAACACCTTACAGTGGTCCCATCTGCAGCAGAAAATTCAATTGTGATTCATTTTTAAAAATTTGTGAGAACACCTTTGAAACATAACTAATAACTATTCACCATGGCTCCACTTGGCTGTGCAATTCCTGACGTCCCCACGTTTTTTAAAATCAATCAATTTTTTTGAGACATATTAAACCAATATCTTTTTTATTCAATGTCTACATTCCCTGGTCCTTGGTATATACACAGAAGTCTGCATTCATCACTTAAATCACTGTTAAAGCTTTTCCAAAGCTTTATAATAATTGTAATAATGAAATACTAGAAGAAATTATTCTCTTCTCAATCCAGTTGTGGACACTGACATACATAGCTCTTTTACTGGCTGTCCTTGAAAAAATTTAAATGTTTATCTATCAGTTTCATTGTTATGTGATCCCATACAATATCATGTAGACAAAATGAACAATGAATAGCTTTTTAAAGCTGTTGAAAATGTCTTTATTTCAAAATTATGATCTGAAAATAGATTAGATTAAATGAAAATGTTAATTTTAAAAGGGAGTAATGTAAATTGATAACTCCGAGGAGATCTTTTTCCATGATTGCATGATTGTTTACTGAATGTTTAGAAGGCTCTGGATTTTGATTCTAGGACAACATTCCTGATTTTCTGGATATAATTGGACAGTTCTTGAATACAGAGAGATTGTGATGCAGGTATGCATATGTAAATACCTGCTCTTATAACATAGTGCAACTTTTTAGAATGTATTGGAAATAAAATCAAACTCATTCTTACACAGAAACAGAATCCAAATACACGCAAATATCAATAATGCATGAACATAAGAAATCTTGAAGTCTAGAGGAGATATCACAGACCTTAGAAAAATAAAAGGCATAAAAATTTACAAGATTTTATCCAATGTGTACATTCCCTGGTCCTTGGTATATTTTCCAGTGGTATGCATTCATCTCTTCAGTCATTATTAAACATTTTCAATAGCTCTATAATAATTATAATAAAGAAATACCAGAAGAATAGATAAGAAATTATTCACCTCACGATCCATTTGTTAACACTGACATACATAGGAGTTTTTCTGGCTGTCCTTGAACAAATCTTTTTGTTTATCTTTCATTTTTATTGATATGTGATCCCATAATACCTCATGTGGACAAAGTGAACAATGAATGGGTTTTTAAAGCTGCTGAAAAGGTCTTACTTTTAAAGTTCTGAACTGAAATTGATTTTAGAAGGAAAGAAAATGTTAATTATAAAAGGGAGTGTATGTAAATCGCTAATTCAGAAGAGATTGTATTCCATGAATTCACAGCTGTTTACTGAATGTTTAGAAGGCTCTGGATTTTGTTCTAGGAATCCATTCTGATTTTCTTGACATCATTGGACTGTTCTCAAGTGCTGAGTGATTGTGATGCAGGTATCCATATATACATACCTGCTCTTAAATCATATGTAACTTTTTAGAAAGTATTGGAGATAAAAACAAAATCATTCTCACAGAGAAACAGAATCCGCATATACACAAAAGAAAACTCAGGAACTCAGAGTTCAAATAGATTACAGACCCAAATATTTCCTGTGGATTATGAATGAAGTTGCCAACACCCAAAAGAGGAAAAGGAAATGGTAGTGTCCACAAAGTGATAAAGAGTGACTCAAATGTTTACAAGATATCATGGGGGAGAGAAATGGGTCAGAAAAGACAAGGATCTAATCAATCAAGCAGTGTGTACCACCCTACACACTACGAGTGCATGATTATAGCCTCCAACAAAGAATAAACACAAAAGGAAGCCGACTTTAGAGAATTAGGAAATTCCAAATTTCATATTTGTCTCTCACAACCCTCTTTCTATTAATATATATTTTTAGTCATGCAAATCAATCATACATGAACATACATATTCTTGAAGTCTAGAGCAGAAATTACAGACATAGAAAATACTGGGGCATAACACCTCACAATGGTTGCATCACCAGCAGATACTTGAATTGTGATTCATTTTCAAAAATTGCCCAGAGCATTTCTGAAACACGACTAATAACTGTTATCCATGGCTCAACTTGGGTGTACAATCACAGGCATCCCCACGATTTTTAAAACAAATCTGTTTCATTGAGACATATTAAAACAATTTCATTTTTATCCACACTGTTCTTTCTTTACCTGATCCTTGGTATATTCACAGCGGTGTGCATTAATCACTTCAAATATT
>JAQZBX010098717.1:0-11550 GCA_029593785.1 Cabassous unicinctus
CATAATCAAGAATGTTCACAGAGCATTATTTGTAATAGCACAAAACTGATAACAATCTAAATGTCCATTAATAATAGAATAAATTAAAAACTATAGCATATGTCAAGGGCTGAGTTGCCAGGAGTCAAGGTAATCAACTAAAACAACAAACCCAAAGAAAGAAATAACCAAGCTTTAATCACTTACTGCAATAGTAAGAAGCCAAAAAGGAAAAAAATATCTACTCCCACGATGTTCCATTTTACCCCATGGACTGGTGCTGGGATGAGAAAGGGTCAACTATATCATTTTAGAAGGAAGTGCTCTTCTCACTGCTGAGAGAACCTCAAACAAAAGACTCCTGCCATTTTATGAATGTGAGGGCCGGGGACAAGAAGAAGGGAAGGGCTAGGATTGGAGAAGTACTGAGTCATGAGAGTGGAGAAGTGCCTTTAAGGCCCCCTGATAAGGTTGTCTTGGGAGAAGCTTCTGTGAAAGGCTTCTGCCAAGAGCCCCCGATAAGGAGACCTCAGAATGGGGGCACCTAGATTAGAAATGCAGATATGTGTAAGAGCTTGGCCAGCTGGTAGGGTTTAGTGGGAGAGGATGGCCCTGAGTCCTTGACTACACCTCCCTTCAGAGAATACAAAGCACTGGCTGTGTGCCTCCTGTATGAGGGAAGTTTTCCCCTGTGTGCCCTGCCAGGTAAAACCTTTGTAATTACCTCTGGCCAAGCCTGAAAGATACATATATGATTTTGGCCTGGAGTCAGACTCCTCACTTTCAAATTGAATTTATTTGTAAATAGATTGATAATGGAAAAATGATGAAGGAAAGTTTCCATAGGTACTCCACAATGTGGATTAAAATAAAAGAGAGTTTACATTTGATAATCTGGGAAGGACTCACCTTATTTATAACGGGGGAAAGGGGGAACCAAGGCAACAGCCTCTGCAACAGTCACAATGTTAAGCTCTGCTGGTGCCAAAGTAACATCCTGGCCTTGACCTACCTATAATCAATGCTGCACCTCCAGGTGCTGGAGACTTTACACACAGGACAGATGGGCTATCAAATGGAGAAACAATCTGTCAGAGCACTTTGTCTTCCTTAATCTCAGCTATAGTCAATTATTTCTTTTTCTCCCCCACACAGCTGATGTTTGGCAAGCAACAGCACTATGCACCAGTGGTTCAATAGTTCCTTGTCTTACACCTGCCCCAGTAACTGCAGCAATTCCTGACAGGGCTTGAGGATGAAGGAGAGTCAGGCTGTGTATAGCCAATGCATCAAGACCAACAACACATTCAGTAGCATGGGCCATGGCAACAGTGGATTGTAGGGGCCAGAAAGGACACATTTACAGTGGGTACTGGGTAAGGGTCATGGAAGTGATGGCCTAAGCCCCCAGAATAGAATGCATTGTATGTCTCTGCCTCTTCTGATTATCAGGGATTGTGGCGACCACTGTAACCTGTGCACCTGTATCCAAAAGTCCCAAAAAGTGCAACTTTCTCCCACCTCCCCACTGATCTCTAATCTTGGCATAAGGTCTTTAGTTATCATGTGAACTCTTAGCAGGGTTTCTGTCAAGATGCTCATGACCAGGACCTGGCCATGAGTTCCTTAATGGGGATCCCGGCAATCTCCTCCTTGGAGACCATGTTATTGGGTATCCAGATCCAGAGATACCTTCAGGAAGGCTCCAATTTGCCTAGGAGTTGATGCCCAATGACCATGTTTACATCACTCTCTCCATTGTGTGTCTTTGTTATGTTAGCAGTAGCTGTTTTTTCAATACCTGGGAATTTGTCAGTTAAGATCCAGATTACATAACAGACCAATTGACCTGATCTTATGAGGAGATTTAATTGGGCTAATAAAGAGTGAAAGCAGCATCAACAAACCTAGAAATCAGAGTCTGACTAACAATCTCATCATTTACTCTTCTCATTACCACATTGTAGACCCAGGGGAATACCAGGTGGCTCAAAAGTCTGCTATAACCTCTGTGAATGTAGTCCAGACATGTTTTTCTGTGGTAGGGAATTCATCCTAGGTGGACCAAACCTGTCAGAGCCTACATAGTACTTAGTTAGGAAGCAGAGAGTCACAGATCCATGTGTCCTCTCATCCTCTTCCTCTTCTTCCTTCTCCTTAGGCAAACTATCTATTTTCAGGGCATCCTGAGGGACAGGGTTTATAAAGCCAGACACCACAAAGTGCCATTCTTCCTCACTAAGTTTACAAGACTGCCACCTACATTGAGAAGGCTAAGTAGCCAAGTCTCTAAGATCCCTTCCCATTACTGGGCAAAATGATCCTGAAGAGGACTACATTCTTTTTCATTAAAGGCATGAGTCTCAATAACACTGTCTAGGCTGTTCATAAGTGCCATAAAACAGCTTAGAGCAAACAATTGCCATTGGGCATAGTTTAGCTTGGTCTGCAATGACTTTTGTTCCCTCACTGCAATGCAGTAAGCAGTGGCCAGAGAACTGATTCCCTGGCTTTCTTGGAACTTCTCTGTTAGATTTCTAATGTGACCTACCAGGTAAGTTCAGCCAGGGATTATGTATCATGTTATATCATTGTTACAATGATTCTAAGTAGTTTTTATTTCCCCCTTCTTATGAATCATGG
The DNA here is from genome assembly GCA_029593785.1 of Cabassous unicinctus. NCBI lineage: Eukaryota > Metazoa > Chordata > Mammalia > Cingulata > Chlamyphoridae > Cabassous > Cabassous unicinctus. The sequence continues at coordinate 2,623 of JAQZBX010098717.1, forward strand.
AATTAAATATCAGTGGAATTTGTTTTCATACATCCTGTTCCAATACTAGTAAGTGGTAAAATTGGGATTTGACTAAGTCTATATCTGATGTTAAGCCTATGGACTCATCATTGTACCAGCCAGGCTAGGCAAACTGCCTGAGAATACTTAGTAAGCATGATTTGCTGGTAATAGTGCCTGAGTGGGAGTGAGGAAGTCCAGGTTTGAGTCTTGGTTCTGCCAGAAGGTAATTGTGAGACTTTGGAAATTTAATTTATCTCCCAAGCCACACTACTGTCACCTGTTAATTGAGGAATGGCAGAGGTTAAACAAGTGTTATCTGCTATAACTGACTGAGCCATTTAGTCAACTGGGCTCTTTCATTGCATTTTTTGTGAACCATTGTTCTCATTTTACAACCTCACCCTAATCTGAATCTTGGATTTTAACTCAGCTTTGGTACTCATTAATTGGTGTGACCTTGAGCGGATTCTTAACATCTTTATGCTTAGCTTTCCTTTTTCTGTGTTACTATCTGTGGTAGTCTGAGTCTTTTATGGACCCCAGAAAGATCATGTCCTTAGAGCTAATTCATTCCTGTTGGTGAGAACATATTGTAGGTGGAACTTATGATTAGGTTACTTCAGTAAGGCCTGGCCCAGGGTGGTTCTTATTCCTCTTTTTGGAGTCCTTCATAAACAGGATAAATATGGAGGGTGGGGGTTGTGGAGAGAAGGAAAAGTCACAGAAGAAAAAGCCAGAGAGAGCAAGAAGCTGAAGCAATGAAACCTGGAGAGAAGGGAGAGACCATTTGGGGCTGCCATGTGCCTTGCATATGACAGAGGAATCAAGGATTGCCAGTAGCCAGTCTTCATGGAGAAAGCCTCACCTGATGAGGCCTTAATTTGGACATTTTCAAGGACACAGAACTGTAAGATTGGAGGCAAATAAATTCCCATTGTAAAAGCTAAACCATTTCTGATCTATTGCATTTTAACAGACTAGCAAACTAAAACAGATTTTGGTAAAAAGAAAGTGCATTCTACTATTGCAAAGACCAAGAATGTGGGAACATCTTTATAAATGGGTAAGGAGAAGATTCTTGGAGAATTATAAGATGTTTGATAGAAAAGGCCTAGATTGCTTTGAAGAAATTTTTGGTAGAAATATGGATGCTAAGGGTACTTCTGATGAGGACTTAGACAGAAATGATGAATGTGCCATTGCAAACTGGAAAAAGGCAACATTTGTTTTAAAGTGACAAAGAACTTGGCAAAATTGTGTTCTAATGTTGGATGGAAGGCAGAATTTGAAAGTGAAGAGATTGGATATTTAGCTGAAGAGATTTCCAAACTAAATGTGGAAAATTCAGCCTGTATTCTCCTTGCAACTTATAGTATAATGTGAAAGGAAAGGGACACACTGAGAACTGAATTTATGGGTACAAATAAACCAGAAATTGATGGTTTGGAAAACTCTGAGCTTTCAGAAAATGAGTCCCAAGCAAATAATGTCCCAAGTGAGGACTTAACTGAACACTGAACTAGTCAACCATTTCAATGAAAGTCGGGATTGAAAATGTAGTTATCCAGAAAGGATTTGTGGAAGTTCTTTCTATCTGATTGTTGGGATCCTTGTTTGCTGCATGCAAAATGGACAAGTTTTTTGTGATATCTGTATGAATGGAACCACTACTAGCCTGTGCTAAAAGGGATAGAGAAAGGATAGATTGAATGAAAAATGGCTTCAAATGCAGAACCATGGAAGCTGAAGACTGTACTGAAGACATGTTCTTAAGCCAAGAGAGTGAGCCCACCCATGTGTGTAGAAAGGGTGAGTATGTCTTGGCACTTGAAGAGAACAGGCTTTCCACCCAATTATTCAGTAAGAGTGCTGCCACCCCAGGCTTCAGAGAGGAAGGACTGCATTCCCTGGGGAATAGGGAAAATTTGGCTATCACTCCAGTGTTCTTGGTGGTTGGAACCTAGAGTTTGAGTTTATCTGCCACCTAGATGCTTGAAAAATGTAAAGTGAAGGGCCTGGCTGCTGGGCAAGCTCTTGAAATGGGTGAGACTCCTGCTCCTTCTGGCCCTGAGGACAAGGCATTATTCTAAAGATGACTCTCGGATCTTGAAATCTAATGGACCCATGACCCCTGTTTTCCTACAAATTCTCCCTATGGTATTGTAGCAGTTTGATATTGTTTATGAATTCCAAAAATAGACATTGGATTATGTCTGTGAATTGGTCTGTTTCCCTTGGAATATTAGATTGTATTGGATTCAGAGGTTTCACTTTTACTTGATTAAATTATGATTAAGGATTTGATTGGACCATGTCAGTAGGATGTTGAGTCCCCACCCTCTTGGTGGGTGGGAACTCACAGAGAAAACTACATGGCAGAGGAGAGAGTTAGAGTTTTGAGCTGGAGCCCCAGGAAGTAAACATACAAGAGAAGAACACAAAGGAATAGAGATGGCTCCACAGATATGGCAGTGGCCTTGGGAAGAGAGACTAATAGTTTACAGCTGATCTTTTGGAGAAACCAGAGCAGCTGAGTGTGGAGAGCAATGAGCCCTAAGAGAGAGATGAGACTTATCCCAGCCTACAGCTGATATTTGAAGAAGCTGGGACCATGGAGCCTTAAAAGGAAGAGGAAGGCTAAACCCTTGCAGCCATCTTCTCTAACATGTCACAACAGACTATGATGAGGGAAGTAACTTACACTTTATGGCCTGGTAACTGTAAGCTTCTATCCCAAATAAAAACCCTTTTATAAAAGCCAACAGATTTCTGGTCTTTTGCATCAGCACCCCTTTGGTTGACTAATACAGGAATGGAAATTTGTATCCTAAGACTGTCCCTCTTTTGCATATTGGAAGCAGATAACTTGTTCTAAGTTTCACAGATCCACAGTCTAAGGAGAATTTTGCCCCAGGAAAGATCACAATGGTGACTGATTTTGATGAGTCATTGTAGTCAATATTGTTACTAAAGTGATTTTAAGGCTCTTTTGAAATATTGTAATGGAATGAATGTATTTGCATATAGAAGGAATGTTTCTCTTGGTGGCCAAAGGGTGATGTGTAGTAACTTAAGGCTTTTGTGGAGCCCAAAAAGATAATGCCTTAGAGTTAAACTATTCCTATGAGTGTGAACCCCTTGCAAGTATGACTTCAGTAAGGCATGACTTGGAGTGGGACTTAATCCTCTTGCAATAGTCCATTATAAATAGGATGAATATGGAGAAAGAGAGAAAGAAAAACCACTGAAAGAGAGAGAAAGCCAGAGACAGCAAAAAGCTGAAGCAACAAAACCTGGAGAGAAAGGAGAGACCAGCAGATGCTGTCACGTGTTTTACATATGAGAGAGGAGTCAAGGATCTCTGGCAGCTGGGTTTCAGGAAGAAGACATCACATGATAATGCCTTAATTTGGACATTTTCAAGGCCTCAGAACTGTAAGCTTATAAGCAAATAAATCCCCATTGTAAAAATAACCCTACTTCTGATATTACATTTTGGCATCTTAGCAAACCAAAACATCTAAAGGACAACATCTGTTTTCAATTTTTTCCCTAGTAATTTACACAAAAAATGCTGGTCAGAGATGGAAACATCATTTCCTTGTCCACATAACTCCATATGGGTCCCTGGTCACCAACCAACTGATCTTGGCTTTCAAGTCTCCAAAGTTATTTTTCAGTAATGGAAGACTGAAAACAAAAATCTAAACATTCTCTGTGCACCTTGGAAAGTGGAATGCAGAAACCATGAAGGGGTATCATATTCAAATTATGAGTGAACCAAATAGAGCCAGAGTTCTTTCATAGCTCCCTGCTACATCTGAAGGATCTACTCACAATAACTCTGCTCCAATATACCTTTCCCTGATAGATAAGAAGAACATGGACATAGCTACAGCCTTAGTAGTGGGAAAATCCATCTTCCATGTCCAAGTTTCTTTCAGACCTTTCAATTAAAGCACAGAAGAAAAGCTAACAGAGTGTGATATTTGCATCTAGGATTCCAAACAGATGTATTGCTGTCTCTTAATTATATTGTAATATCCTGGTCATGGGTTTGTGGGGAAACCACCAACTCTTGTAAACTGCAACTCTAATGCTGTATGGCATTTCAAGAGAACTTCACAAGAATCAGGAAGGTCTCACTCATCCCACCACGTTTTAATATTGAAGATCATTCTGTCATTGGTTGCAGAAGCATTTTCAAACTTCCAGATGAGGGGAAATTTTCTCACTAAAAGGATAGCAGGAAAAGAGGCATTACCTGCAAACAATAACTACAGGGGTTTAGGTTGGTATGAGGGAATAAAGAGAAAAACAAGGAATAGAGATATAAATTTTTACAGAGAGAACAAACATGCATTAATGTTTAATTCACTCCAAGTTCTGTGCTATACTATTTACATGGATTATTTTATTCAATCTTCACAAAAATCCTGAAAATATTGGTTTCGCCTTCACAATGAGGAAGTTACATCAAAGCAAAGATAAACAGAATGACTAAGCTCATCTCTCCCAACCACTAAATGGCTCATCCAAATTTAAACCAAAGCAGTAAGAGTTCACATCAGGAGTTCGAAGAAGACTGACCCTGAAAAATTAAATGGTCAGTTGTGGTCAACTGGGAATAACAGACAGATTCTATCACAAGAGTGGGATGCTTATTCAGGGAAAATAGGGTATTTAGATACCACAAAATCATTAAATCAGGATAATCATAGGTGAGACCCAGAACCCAAAGATGGTTTACATTGTTATTAGGGGATCCAAACAGACCCAAATAACACCCTGTCCTCCCTTTGTGACTTAGTTGTAGAAGGAATAATTCTCACACTCAATTGTCCCTGTGGAAAGGACTGAAGCTTAGGGTCAAAACCAAAACTAAAATATAAGCATTCAAGCATTCTAACAGAGAGGATAACCCAATGAATATTTTTTTATTTTAAAAGTGAATAAAATATTACAGTATTATCCCAGCAAAGGAGCAGCTGAATGGGATCTAAAAACACTGAGAATTTCCTTCACAACCCTGATCAATTACTGATCAGCCTTCATAATGAGGGAGTTCCACAGGCAAAGTGAAGTGGATAAACAAATAACACTTCTTAGAATAAAATCAAATCACATTAAAAATAGAGTAGAGGTAAGCTATAAGAAATAATCCTATACCCTTAATTCACTCACTCATTCATTTATTCATTTATAAAATATTATGCCAGGTATTGGGCTAGTTGTTGGGCAAACAACAAACTGAAATCATATTGGTCCCTATTTTCACAAAGCACATTGTACTTAGTATTGTGATAGAAATTTACCCAAGGAATTGTGTGAGCATGAGGGGGAGTCACAACCCAGCCTGGATGCAAAGAGTGGGAAAACACCCTAAACCCACTCACAAATGCTAAACACAGGCCCTAAGGCAAGAGAAAGTTGAAAGGCATCATCTTTCCCAGACCAAGTGCACAGAAGGGAACTTTCTGTTCCAATATTTCAGAGGGAGAGCCTAGGAGGAGAGATAATAGCAGAACCATCCATTATCATAAAGGTGATGCTCACTTGATGCCTTTTCTCTGCTTCTAACACCAATTTCTTTCTTCCCTATAGCTCATCTGCCAGATGCAGTCTACCTCAGGCTACTGTGAGCCTTTTAAGTTGTGAAAGTGAACAACCTGAGTGTGGTAGGCAGAATAAAGCCCACCTCCAAAGATGTCCTCATCCTAATCACCTAATTCTGTGAATATGTTAGGTTATATGGCAAAGGAGCATTAAGGTTGCAGACAGAATTGGGATCAACTGAACTTAAAATAGAGATATTTTTCTGGATTATCCAGGTGAACCCACTGTTATCCTGAAGATTTTTAGAAGTAGAAGACGGAAACAGAAAAAAAGTCAGAGAAAGAGATGCAACTATGATGACCAAAAAGGTGTTACATTGTTAGGTTTGAACATGAAGGAAGGGGACTACAAACAAAAGAATGTGGGTAAGCTCTAGAAGCTAGAAAAGGCAAGGAAGAGAATTGTTTGCTAGAGCCTCCAGAAGGAAATACAACTCTGCCAACACCTAGTGAGACTTGTGTAAGACTTCTGAATTACAGAACTGTAAGAAAATAAATTTGCATTGTTTTAAATCATGGTTGTTGGTAATGTGTTATTGTAGCAATAAAAAAAATAACAATAAAAACCAAATACATTGATGGACCATGTGCAGGGATGACTTATTTGAGTCCAACTCTGTCACTTCAGGAGCACAGATTCCAATGAAGAGCTTTAGGGGTAGGGAATGAGGCATATGGGAATCCCCTATATTTTTTATGTAACATTTATTAATCTAAAGTTTCTTTAAAATAAAAAAGAATATATGTAAAAAATAAAATAAAATTTAAAAAAACCTAATACATTGAGAAACTAAAGAACTGAATTCCCAGCTGTGAAATGTCTACGGTTAACAGGAGAGTTATTAAGAAAACAAGAGACATTCCTGACATTCTTCATGCACAACCAGACAACTGTTTTGGTCTCACACTGTATCAACCTTCTCCTGGGTTCCTTGCTACTGCCAGCCTATGGCCCCATATCCTCAGGCCTCCTTTATCCATGTCTCTATGCTCCATCATTCCCTCTAACCTATCTCAGCCCTTCTCTTTGGTCCCCTTCATCGCAAGTTCTTCATGCAAAGTTATTGATTGGGATACATAAATTTTAAATATTCAATCACTTGCTGCTGCTTCCATTCCCAAACTCAGTCCTGAAAGTCATAAAACAAACCAACAAAAGAACCAAAATAATTTATTTTACAAATTCTGTAGAATCTCAGAAAAAGGTGCTATGGAATTACCAGGTATATCCAGTGATTCTCACAGATGATGGTAGTTGAAAATATCTTTTAAGTGATAAAGAAGTTGATTCTTTTTAGGACAGAATTAGAAACAGTTCTGTATTTTCTGCCTTCTTGTATTCTTATGAAATAAAGGGGGCTGGCAGAGGACAGGTGAATAAATCGTGTAAAAGAATTTTATCACAATTTCAAATGGATTGGACTCACTCACTACATTGGGTTGGGATATTCAGGCTCTGGGCCTGACAACATTTTCTTAACGCTGAAATAACCATCAATTCATGGAGGTCTCAGCTGCTCCATTCAGCCACTTTGAAGCCCAGTTTCTTCGTTTACAAGATAAGGATAACATTAGTACTTCATCTAGATGCCTCTGGAGAGGATTAGAAGATCAGATAAGAAAAGACAATAGACAATAAAGACCCCTAGAAATAAATGTGAGTTGCTATCTCTTATTATTAATATGTATTTTTTAACTCTCAATTCAAACTTTGATACCAATTATAAGGATTTTAGAAACAATCAAAATTCAACATTTGAATTTAATAGAAAATGTATCAACAATGAAGAAACTCTTACCTGTGTAGCCAGTCAAAACATTTAATAATGTACAACTTTATCCTCTTCATTGGAAATTTTCTCTTTGCAAAGCCTGAAGGATTGAATATTTATGAAATATCAATTGAAAGTTTTAATTCTGCCAGTGAAGGTTGTTCCAAGATACCACATATTGCAACCAGTAAAACACCAAACTCACCAGCAACTGGTCTGAGTCTGGCTCCCCACTGTTCTGGCTATCTGGAGACAGAGCATGTAGGAAAGTGGTGGGGAGAGATGGTTGCTTGGGTCCCTAGATGATCTGAGCTCTGACCTACTGACGTCAGGCCTCTTGATGTGAGCAGTTAAACAAATTACCCAACTAAATTGGGAACCCCATAATCCAATTTTCCTTCTTGTCTTGAAAACTGGAGCAAATTGAGATTGTCTGCCCTGAGAGTCTCAGGCTTGAGAACCAGTTTCTGGAAGAAACCAACAAACCCTTCCCCCTTAACATAAGCCAAGAGAATTTGGTCCTGAACCAGTAATTTAAACATCAGTCTTGTGGGACTCTGTCTCAGAGGCCACCAAGTGCTGAGAGTGGCCCAGAGCCAGGGTTTGGCAATATGGAGACAAGGACAAACTTGTCCCAAGTGATGAAACTGTGGGCCTGGGTTGTCTAGCCTTCCGGGTCACAGTTTACATTACTTTCCGGATAGGAAAGATCAACTCCCCATCTTAGGTGACTGCTGGAAGTATCTCCACTACAGGTTTTTGCTCCAGTTTTTCCCTTTAGGCAAATTATTTAACCTTCAACCCTCTACACCTCAGCTTCATTTGCAAAATAGGACTAAAAAGAATATTTACCTCATAAAGCCATTATGAGTATAAAATCAAATAATGTATACAAAATACTTGAGACAATTTCTAGTATATAGTAACTGCTATGTAATATTTGCTATTATGACTACAATTTTTAGCATCACCATCATCATTATTATTAACAATGATACTATTCCCTGATCATGCACATCTAGTAATCTCATCACCACTTCTTTCTGCCACTTCAGTCCCTTCCTTCCCTGTAGCATATCAAGCCTTGACTGAATCATATGACCTGAGGATAACATGAAGAAAGTATATTAATCAACAGAAAACTCTAAAATTCAATATTAGACACCAGTGCTCCCAAGGCCTATCAGTCAGGGAATCTCTGGACCAGCCTACCACCATTTCTTAGGGTCTCCTTCCTCTAAGGTCTCATCTCATCTGTGAGATCTAATTCTCTCTTCTTTCATTTCAAAGCTTGAAATTTTTACCTCCAGCTCCTTGGAGAAAGCAGAAATTAATTCACATTATGGCAACATTTTCATACCAGAGAGGTCTTCTCTGCCTCATCTTCTTTCCTCCAGGGAGACTCAGGGACTTGCCTTCATAGAAATCAAACTGTTATGAGAAAAGCAGAGTGAATGTCATAAATATGCTGATGTAAGACATCACTTGGAAAAGTCTTATCTTAGAACCAACTAATAAAAGAAAAAATCCCACTTGCT
>JAQZBX010098718.1:0-11513 GCA_029593785.1 Cabassous unicinctus
TGCACATCTCTTTGACCAGTGGATGGGTGATTCTGACTGGTAACTCTCATCTGAGACATGTGGTAGTGCCGGGGAGTAGTATTTCCCCAAAGAAGATGGAAATGGGAGTAGAGCTGTTGCCAAATAAGGGGAGAATGCTGGGAAGATCGATCAAAGAATCTCCATCATAGGACATAAAAAGGACTATAAGATATATATAAGGAGAAATTTAGTTGTGAGTAGATCTGGAAAAGCCACAACCTATAGTATTGAACATAGGTTGTGAGATATACATATATACATATGACTAGATCTCTGGCTAGACTTCTAGCTTTTGGGAAGGAATATGTAGCCACTGAATGTTCACTTCATGATGAGATGAAAAACCAAAGAAAAAGACTTCCATCCTCCACATTCATGCTCCACACCAGAGTTCTGAAGTAAAAATAATTTGGCTGGTTTCTTTTGAAAGAAAATGCAGCTCTCTGATGACTCAGGGCAAGCTTTGGGTTAAATCCAGAGGTATCCTGATGCCCAGAAAAGGAAAATCTCTAAGTTTAATAGTTTTGGATTCTCTGAAGATGGCTCTAGTCCTGGAATTGTCAATCACTCAGGACTTTTATGAAACTTCAATAAATTTCATCATTCTGTGGGACACCTAAAACTATACTTACAAGTGAGCAACATAAATTAGTTTCATTGTTTTCTCTAAATGTTTACTATTTGTCATCTATGCAACTTTTATATGTTTAAATGGAAATGTTTTGGTCTAAAAATTCCCTAGTTAGCTCCGCTAAGGGAGAAAGGTACTAAGCCCAAGACTTTAAGTGGTATTAGAAGGCTAGGCCGAAAGGACAGAGAAAGATGATTTGAAGCATTAACTTGGCTATTTTAAATGTCTAGGCAGGTGGTGAGAGCATCTTGAGGGCATTTGGGAATGATTTCTGAGCTTGGATAAAAGAGTAGAATGCAGAACCCATGTCAATGGCTGAAACGCATGAGTAAAGCAGCAGTCCCTTGGGAGCACAGCAGAGTTCACACTCTTTGCAGGAGTCTCTGGACTTTGTATCTTGCTCTGTGGTCCTGATGATGACTCCTGTGAAGTGTATAATTGAGAAGCATGTGACTGACATGGAAAGGTGAATCAATTCTATTCCCATTCTCATAAAATAAGGGAAAATGGATCTGGTTTCTTGGGACTTTCTCATAATTAGAACAAAATAGGTGGCAAGACGGGATGTATCCCTTAGAGTTATAGAACTTGTGAGTTTAAAAGGCAAATATCCATAAAATTTGTGGCTATCTTACATGTGATTTGTCTATCTTGAGAGGATTGTGCCCTTCCAAAGGAGCTTGTTCAGTTGTTCTCTTCAATGTTTTGAATACAGACATCAGTTGAGTTTTTCAAGTTCAAGTACCTTTTCTTAATAATAACCAAAAAAGTTTTTAACACAAAACTTTTGGAAAAAAAAAAAAAGAATTAGCTGAGAAGAACGAAATGGGCATTAAGAGAATGAACTTTAACAGTACCTTATCTGTTAACTTAAGCATAAACACATAGAATAAAATACAAAGAATTACAGGTAGAACTTTTGTATGATCCCAGGATAACCACCTCATTTATTTTCCCTGGGATCAGTTAGGTTTGCCTAGGATAATGTCTCCTTTCTGTCCTGGGTATATTTTTCCTTTGGTGACCCTATTTCTGACTGACTGCTTGATTTTACAATAAATATGCAGTATTTTGCAATAACTCCTCAGTCTGTTTACAGCTACTTAGGCTTTAAAGTGCAACATTCCATCTACTCAAACCTCAACAACTACATTTCCAGTGCTATGGCATTTTCTATTTCTCTGCTCAGTTGCTATCACACAAATCTATGCAAAATAGCTTTAAGTTTCTTAGCACATTATACAAGTCCCTTCTTATACTGACCCAGCCTAACTTCCAGCTTCATTGTGGTCATTCCATTACATCTGTCTAAGGTCCTAGTCATGCTGGGTTAACTATCATTGTGCGATTTAGTTTCACATTTCCATTCCAGCTCTTCTGACTTTTGTCTTCCACGTTAGCCTGATGAGCTCTTACAGAGGCTTTGAAGCCCAGTTTGTCTCTTTTTTTCTGTGAAGTCTCCCTGACTGCTCTCAACATGCCCCCAGGCTAAGTTAAATTCTCCACAAACCTTAGACTATTGCACAACATGTTGTTGAAAATAATGTGGAATTTAACTTTGGTCCAAAAACTTGTTGTGTAACAAGCATATTCCTTCCTTACTTTCTTTTTACAGTTAAGTCCCAAACTCCTAGATTTTATATTCAATGCCTACCAGATACCTCGACTTGAATATCCAATAGATAACTCAAGCTTCTTATGTCAAGAAAAAAATCTTAGACAAGGATGTTCACTGTCACCACTGTACTGGACTGGAAGTTCTTCCAGAGCCATTAGGTAAGAAAAATAAATAAAAGGCATCCAAGTTGGAAAGGAAGGAGTAAAACTCCTTATTTGTAGGTGATTTAATCCTTTATAGAAAATCCTGAAAAATCCACAACAAAGCTCCTGGTGCTAATAAATGAATTCAGAAAAGTGGTAGGGTACAAAATCAACACCCCAAAATCAGTAGTGTTTCTATACACAAGCAATGAACAATCAGAAGGAGTGAAGAAAAAAAATTCCATTCACAATAACAACTAAAGGAATCAAATATCAAGGAGTAAATCTAACCAAGGATGTAAAGGACTTGTATACAGAAAACTACAAAGCATTGCTAACAGAAATTAAGGAAGACCTAAAGAAATAGAAGGGTGTTCCATGTTCATGGATTGGAAGACTAAATATCATGAATCTGTCAATACTACCCAAAGCAATTTTTAGAATCAAAGCAATCCCAACCCAAATTCTAACAACCTTCTTTGCAGAAATGGAAAAGCCAGTCATCAAGTTTATATGGATGGGTAAGGGGCCCTGAATAGCTAAAGCCATCTTGAAAAAGAAGAATAAAGTTGGAGGACTCACACTTCTTGATCTTAAAATTTATTACTAAGCCACAGTAATGAAAAAAGCATGGTACAGACATATAGAACAATGGAATAGATTCAAGAACTCAGAAATCAACCCTCACATTTATGGTCAACTGATTTCTTGAAAAGGTGTAAAAAACTACTCAATTGGAAAGAATAGTCTCTGAAACGGTTCTGGGAAAACTGGATCTCCATTTGCAAAAAAAAAAAAAAAAAAAAAAAAAAAAAAAAAAAAAGGACCCCCTACCTCACACCATGTACAAAAATCAACTCAAAATGGTTCAAAGACCTAAATATAAGAGCTAGAACTATCAACCCCCTAGAAGAAATTGTAGGGAAGCATCTTCAGGACCTTGTGTTAGGCAATGGTTTCTTAGACTTTACACTCAAAGCACAAGCAACAACAACAACAAATTGATAAATGAGTCTTAATAAAAATAAAAATTTGGGGGCATGAAGGGACTTTATCATGAAAGCAAAATGACCACCTACCAGTGGGAGAAAATATTTGGAAACCTCATACCTGATAAAGGATTAATATCCAGTATATATAAAGAAATCCTGCAACTTAACAACAAAAGGACAAATGACCTAATGAAAAAATGGAGAAAAGACTTGAATAGATCTCTCTCCAAAGAAGATATTCAAATAGCCAGAAAGCACATGAAAAGATGCTCAACATCATTAGCCATCAGGGAAATGTAAATCAAAACCACAATGAGATCATGTCACACCCATTAGAATGACTGTGGTAAAAAAATAAAACACCACAAAACAAAAAAACCCATAAAATAACAAGTGATGGAAAGGATGCAGAGAACAGATACCACTCATTGCTGGTGGTAATGTAAAATGGTACAGCCACTGTGGAAGACAGTTTGGCAGTTCCTTGGAAAGCTAAGTATAGAACTACTATATTACCAGTATTTACTTGGTAAATACCCCAAAGAATTGAAAGCAGGGGTTCAAACAGATATTTGCACACCTTCACAGCAGGATTATTCACAATTGCCATAATATGGAAGCAACCCAAGTGCTCATCAATTGATGAATGGATAAACAAAATGTGGTATATACATACACTGGAATATTATTTAGCCATAAAAAAGAATGACATTCCTGATACATGCAACAACATGGAAGAACCTTGAAGACATCATGTTGCATAATATAAGCCAGACACAAAGGGACAAATATTGTATGATCTCACTGATTTGAAATAATTAGAATAAGCAAAATCATAGTCTGACTCTAGAATATAGGTTACCAGGGGATGGGGTGGGGATAGGGTATGGGAAGTTAAGGCTTAAAATGCACAGGGATCCTCTTTGGAATGATGGAAATGTTTTGGTAATAGATGGTGGTGATAGTAGCACAACATTGTGAATATAATTAACAGCACTGAAGTATACATCTGAATGTGATTAAAAGGGGAAACGTTAGATTGTATATATGTGGCAACAGAATAAAAATTTTTAAAAAAGCCATGAAACTACACTACACAAACAGTGAAACTTAAGTTAAACCATGGACAATAGTTAATAGTGCAATTATAACAATGTGCTATTGTCAATTTTAACAAATGTTCCACACCAATGCAAGGTGTTAATAGGGTGGTAAATGGGAATCCTGTATTTTATGCATGATTGTTCTGTAAATCCACAACTTCTCTAATAAAGGGAAAAATTAAAACAACAACAACAACAAAAACAAGTCTGGATCTGCCCAACTCTTCCCCTCAACCTGCTTTACTCTCAGTCTTTCCAAGTTCAGTTGATGGCAATTCCATGCTTCCGATTGCTTCAGGTAAAAACTGTGGAGTCATTCTGGACTACTCCCTTTCCCTCACAACTCACAACCAGTCAGGAAATAATATTGACCTTATCTCAAAAGTATATCCAGTATTGGCTGCTTCTAGTCATCTCTTTTGCTACCAACACACTTTCTTAAATAGATTACAATAGCTTTCTAACACAAAGTTTATTCCATAGAATTTTATACCTTTTAACATACCATAAAATTTACTTTCTTATTGTGTAACTTATCACTGTCTCCTCCATCTAGAATGTAAGTTCATGTAAGCTGGATGGTCACATGTTTATTCCTGCTGTATCCTCAGCACCTGGAATGGTGCCTGGCACATAATAAATATTTGTCAGTGAATGAATGCTTTTTTTTTTTTTTTTAGGTACTGGGGGTTGAACCTGGGACCTCATATTTGGTAGGCTGGCACTCAACCACTGAGCCACGTTGGCTCCCCTGAGTTGGCTCCCCTGAGTTGGCTCCTGTATTAGTCAGCCAAAGGGGTGCTAATGTGAAATACCAAAAATGGATTGGTCTTTATAAAGGGTATTTATTTGGGGTAGAAGTCCATAGTTACCAGGCCATAAAGTGTTAAGTTTCTTCTCTCACCACAGTCCATTGCCACGTGTTAGAGCAAGACAGCTGCCAGCGTTTGCCAGGGTTCAGGCTTCTGGGGTTCCTCTCTTCCCGGGGCTGCGTTTCTCTCCAGGCTTAGCTCCTGTTTCCTCCACAAGGTCAGCTGTAGACGATCAGGCGAACGGCTTGCTTCTCTTCTCCTGGGGCCTTCTTTCCAACATCAAAACTGCTTCTCAAAAGACTGCTATTCAAAACCTGCTCCATCTGCCCCTTGCCTTGCCTTTTATATTCGATTCCCCACCCACCAAGGGGTGGGGCTCAACGCCCTACTGACGTGGTCCAGTCAACGCCCTAATCATAGTTTAATCATGCCCAGATTAACAGATCAGATTACAAGCATGATGCAATTATATTTTTGGAATTCATAATTACATCAAACTGCCCAACTGTCACAGCTCCCCTGAACTGGCTCCCCTGAGTTGGCTCCCAAGTTGGCTCCCTAGTCTGTTTGCTCAGTGTTTGCTCGTTGTGTCTGCTCATTGTTTTTTTGCTCATTGTCTGTTTGTTTTTTCTTTAGCAGGTACCAGCAACTGAACCCGGGACCTCCCATGTGGGAGGTGGGCACTCAACTGCTTGGGGCACATCTGCTTCTGTATTTGATTCTTTTTTTTTTAAAGTTTTGTTTTTAATTTTTATCCCCTCCCCCCACCCCCCATCGTTTGTGCTTGCTGTCTGTTCTCTGTGTCTGTTCGTTGTGTGCTCATCTTCTTTTTAGGAGGCACTGGGAACTCCATGTCCCTCCATATGGGAGGGAGGCACCCAATCACCTGAGCCACCTCTGCTCCCTGCATTTGATTCTTAATGGAATGAACTTGACTCTCATGGCCCTTGCTTCCCCCACCACAGCTGAGAGTGAAAGGTTGAACAAATATTCTTGCAATGACAACGCATTGGAGGGCAATCCTCTCCTATTGTCAGTCCACTCTAGGCACTTCCAAGTATTCCCATTAGCACGGTTCCTTCAGGTTTCTGCTGCTTTTGTTTCACTATTTATGCACAGGACTCTTAGGTGGCGTTAGAGCCTCTTGCTGAGGGCCTGGCCTTCCCAGGTATTCCATAAAGCCACAAATCTGACATCTCCCTGAGGAACAACCACCGAGAGGTGCACTGGCCCCACTACTTGGGGCCTGTAGACATTTGACCTTTCTCCAGTGTAAAGCAATGTGTCCTCCTCTCAAGGGCTCTCAAGAACACTTCCCCTGAGAAGTCCATCATCTTCTCTTTGGTGAACTTAGGCTTTCCCCAAAAGCAAGAAGCAGCTTTGTCTTCAAGTAGCTTCCATCTTCCTCTCTGAAGAAAACTTGTGAAATGAGAGAGTCACCAACACCCTAACTACCTCTTTGGAACATGGCAGAAAGAGACCACAGTATTCCACTCTTCCCACAGTGTACTATAACTTTAGTTTTTCTGCTCTTTGCCAATCTCTGGGTATCAACACTATTAACCTGATTGGTAAAAATGTATCTAATTGCCATTTTAAGTAAAATTTAAACAGATTCTCTTTATTAGACCTTTTTGTTCTGATTTTCCTATCCATTCTTTTTACCAAGTTTCTGCTGGCATTTTAGTGTTTTTTATACATTTATGTGACCTATTTATCTATTAAGAATTTAAATCCTTGGTCACATTTGTGACAAATATTTCTCCCACTTTCTGGTTTGCCTTTTAATTGCATGACATTCAGAAGTATAAATTGTATAAACGATTAAATCTAAGGATCTCTTCACTTGTGATTTCTTCCCTTGCTTTCATGCATAGACTGTCTTTTTCCAACTGGAGTTTGGTTCACACAGATTATTTCTAGTTATTTACAATTCCAAGTTTTAATGCGGCTGAAGTTTATTTTGGCATATTGATTAAGGCAATAATCTAGCTATAGATTTTGCCAAAGTTTTAGCCAATTGTCCCAGCCCCATTTAGTGAATATCCTTTTCTTTCCCCACTATTTGTGATGTCACATTTTAAAAATATTGAGATAGGATGGCTATTGTTCACCAATAAATGAATCTCCTCAATTCTGGGCCCATAAAAGGGTTGCGTTTTCCTATCCTCTTAAACATAGCTATGACCAAGTGAATTTGCTTCAGCCAGTGTAATCTGAGTGGTGTGAAATGTGTCCCTTCCAGATGGAAGCATTGAAGATCAGGTGAGGTATTCTCTGTCTGTCTCTTCTTCTGCTTCCACAAGTGCAGGAGCATGTGGTGATATAAAGGTGCCATAAGAGTGAATGCTGAGTCAACACATGAAGGGTAGCTGCTCTGGAAATTTGCCTGGACCCATACTGGATTTTACGTGAGAGGGAAGTAAACTGTATTAAGCTACTGAGATTTTTGGGGTCATTTTTTGCTACAGCATACTTAATCTCTAATGACTCATACAAATAAGAAAATTTTGTGTATATTTTTGATCATCATCTTTTCTTGATATACATATTTATTCTTTTTTTTTTTTTTTTGGCTTCTCATTTGCTTTTTATCATATTTATTCTAGTAATACTAAAATATCATTCAAATAATGTGCTTTTGAAATATAGTCTAATGTCTAGTAGGACTAGTTTTGGAAAAACAAACTTGGAATTTTTAGTAGAATTACATTGTAATTATAAATAAATTTAAACGTTAGACATTATTAAAATAAATTTAAAATGCAATTATAAATAAATTTAAACAGAATTTACCTTCATATAACAAGCATTTCCATGTAAGAATACAGTTATGTCTCTCCATTTATTTATTTTGGTCTTCAGTAAACAACTTTTTTTGCATATAAGTACCACACATTTCTTCCCGCCCCCCCACATAAACATTTCTTGTTAAGGTTATTCCTGGGTTTTGTGTGAGTGTGAGTGTGGATGTATGTGTGTGTGTGTTGGTAATTGAATATTTTCCATTATATATTTCCCAGTAGTTTATTAATAATGCTTAAGAAATCTATTGGCCACCTCACTAAATTTTTTGTTGGTTCTAGTGCTTTTTTAAATTGATTCTTTATTATTATTATTAAAGATTTATTTATTTATTTTTATCCTCCCCTTCCCCCCAAATGGCTCCCTCATCTGTCTGCTTGCTGTGTCTGCTCATCTGCTCTAGGAAGCACTGGGAACCAAATCCGGGACCTCCCATGTGCGAGGCAAGTGTCCAACCAGCTGAGCCACATATTCTTTAGAATTTTTTATGTAGAAAGTAAAAATTCCATCAATTCTTTCCAATTGCTGTCCTTTTCTTTCCTCTTTGTACTATTTATATATTTCCAAGAATGTGTAATAATCATCTTCTTGATTAATATGTGTAACACCTTATTTTAAGTAAGATGTTGACTGTTATTTTAAGACAGATATTTTATTATATTAAGTAAACATCTTTCTCCTCTTAATTCCCTGTCTTTTGCTTTTAGTTAGGAATGAATGTTGACTATTTTTCAATACCTCTTTGACATTTCTTGACATGATCAATACTTGTGCTTTCTGATTTGTTTATGTAGTATAATATGTTGATAGAGTTTCTATTATCTTCCTTGTGTTCCTGGGATAAATCTTACTTTCTCATGGTGGATAATGTTTTCAATACACATTTTAATTTTATATAGGAGTTTTGCAATCATGCTTATTACTGATACTTGTCAATAGTTGGGTATCAGTAGTATTAGTGGTAGAAATATAATTAGTAGTTGTGTGTGTGTGTGGCGGGAGAGGCTGTGTAGTTTTAGTGTCAGGATTATGCCAGCTTTGCAAAATAAATGTGGAAGATTTGTATCTTTTTATATATCCTGGAATTGTTTATATAGTGTGATAACTATCTATTTCTTAAAAGAATGAGACCATACAACAGACTACCTCTGGAGACAGCTTTTTAGAACTAAGTTTTTAAGTCTATTGGTAAGTTTTGCATTACTATTTGATCTAAATAGTTTATTTCACTGATACGTTCACGTTTAAAACATAGAGTGGCACATATAATTATTTCTAGAGAATGAGCTCCTGCACATATAATTATTTCTAGAGAATGAGCTCCTTTGGAGTCTTCCAGAAGATGTTCCTTTTCCTTATTTCTGTACTAACTTATAGACTTAATTTTTTTTCTCTTTGCTCATCCCGGAATAGAGAGAAGTTTCTTTTATAACGGTGTTTGTGATCAGACAAGTTTGTGATTGTCTTTGGCTCTGCTCACTGACACTTTGGTGCTAGATGAAGTCTGTTTGAAATTGGAAGATAATTTGATGATATCAGGTAATTGATGGGCAAGTTTCCTTGCCCATTTCTTAGAATCAACCAGATATTCATCTAGTGCAGTTCTGTGCACAGAAGAGGCATCTGGTCTTACCCGTACATTTTGCTTCTGTGATCTTCTGTACAATATTTCCTGCAAAATACTTGCTATGTTGGATATTAAGTGTTATGTGAGAAAATTTTTTCTAGGCAAAAGGATTTAGGCAATGGTGGATAAAAATGTAAACATGATTATTTCCTGTAAAATATCTCAAAATTGTTGCATGTCAATAATACAATTATAAAAATGTGCTTTCATCAACTGTAACAAATGTACCACCCCAATGCAAGGTGTTAATAATAGGGTGGTGGGAAGCGGGTATGGCTCAGTGGATAGAGCCCCCGTTTACCATATGGGAGGCCCGGGTTCGCATCCCGAGGCCTCCTTGTGAGGGCACGCCGGCCTGAGCGGTGCAGTGGGCTGATGCAGCAAGACCTCACAGCAAAGGGGAGATAAGCAGACACAGAGAAGACACGCAGCGAATGGACACAGCAGCACAAACAGCAAGGGGGGGGATAAATAAAATAAATAAATCTTAAAAAAAAAAAAAATAATAATAATAGGGTGGTATATGGGAACCCTATATTTTATGCACGTTTTTTCTGTAAACTCACAACTCTAGTAACAAAAAAACATTGCATGCACTGTGAACAAACAAGGAGGGGCTTGTATTAGTCAGCCAAAGGGGTGCTGATGCAAAATAACAGAAATCTATTGGCTTTTGTAAAAGGGTATTTATTTGGAGTAGAGGTTTACAGTTACCAGGCCATAAAGCATAAGTTACTTCCGTCACCCAAGTCTGTTGCCACGTGTTGGAGCAAGATGGCTGCAAGGGTTCCTCTTCTGCTTAAGGCTCCTCTTCCCCTTAAGGCTCTGTGGTCCCAGCTTCTTCCAATATCAGCTGTAAGCTGGGACAAGTCTCGTTCCCAGGGTTTGTTTCTCTCAGGACTCAGCTGCTCTGGTCTCTCCACAAGGCGAGCTATAGACTATCAGGTGAATGGCTCATCTCTCTTCCCGGGGCCTCTGCCATGTCTAATGGAGCCTTCTCTCTTTCCTCATGTATCTGCTTCTCTGTGTGTTTACTTCTTGGATCTCCAATATCAAAACTGTCTCCTCTGCCTTGTTGTTTTCTATGTGAGTCCCTGCCCCCTTGGTGGGCAGGGAATTGACATCCTACTGATGTGGCCCAGTCAAAACCCTAGTCATAATTTAATCAAGTGAAAGTGAAACCTCTGAATTCAATACAATCTAAGGGTATCACACCCAGAGGAACAGACCAGTTTACAAACATAATTAGTATTTCTTTTTGGAATTCATCAATAATATCAAACTGCCACAAAGCTATTCATCCTTTCCCCCAATTCTTTGTTCATAAGACCTTTAGGAAATTCATTTCATGGTGCTACTCTTCCATGAATTTTATTTCAGAAACTCCTCTTTAATAGAACAGAGTAATTGGAAACCTGCAATACCAAGAAAAAATGGCTAGAATGCTTTCTGTACCCATCCATATCTTGAGTGCTATACCAGGTGGAATTAGTCTCCAAATAGTTGTAGGATGATGCAGGGTGATGAGCAGATGGATTTTAGCTGCTTCAAAATGCCCTGCAGAATGGAGAGGGCCTGCAGCTGAAGGCAAGATAATCCCATCCACTATATCCATGGAATATAAGCCCTCTCTCACTTGGAGGTGGAGTGGACATCACCTTCCAAGTCCCCTCAGGATGGGGGGAGGAGCTGTGGACTAGAGTGGAATTGGTGGTGTTCTGTTGTAGACATATTGTGATTCAAGCAATGGAAGAAATTGTA
>JAQZBX010098719.1:0-11550 GCA_029593785.1 Cabassous unicinctus
GGTATTAGTTCTTTCCAGAATGATTAGTAGAATTCACCTGTTAAACCATCTGGTCACGAGGCCCTGTCTTTCATATGTGAAATTAGCACCATCCATAATACATGAGCTTCAATAGAGAATGCAGAAATTGACATTAGATAATTTTGAATACCATTCTCAAGAAAGATGCTGACAATATATTCTGTTTCCATTCTCACCTACCTCATCAATGTAATGCAGGTTACCTGGTAATAAAGAGGCCAGAGTACATTGTTTCATTTGACAGAAAAACCATAAAATCTTTGTGACAATTTCTCTTTAAATCAGGCTTCAAATAAAATATTACCTGCCCCTAATGTGGTAGGAAATATGTAGTCAAACTCATTGTTCCTGACCATCCTGTTAGTCTAGTTTCACGAGGAATGGGTACTCTCCACTTGTAAAACATATTGTATCAATAACTTTGTATCATGATTTTTATCCCTATTATTGTAAAAACACCAATTGATTTTATGATTTCGAATTCTGCCTAATCATAACACTATTCATGAAATAATATCAAGAGTATGGTTATAATGAAGTTAATTAACTTAGTCCTCCACTTTTGGATATTTAGTTAATTTTCAAATTTATATAGTAATATATAGTGTTATTTTGTCTGTAAATTCCCTAAAGGCAGGGAAAATGATTTACTAGTCTTTGTGCCCTCTGTTCCTTACACAATGAGATATAGAATCCACTCCATAAACTTTGTCAGTTGTTTGTATCCTTTCTTGTTCTTTTGGAGTCAGAATTTTTACTGATGACTTTTTATGAACTCTTTCTATATTAAAAATATATACCACTTTACTTTGATATGTGCTATAAATGTTTACTTTATGTTATTTATGTAATAATCATATATCTTGTATGCAGAGATGTTATATTTTAACATTCTTTTATATTTCTTCTATCATAGCACACATGGAAATTACATTTCTGTTAGTGATTTTATACATTTTGACCTCTTCATTTTTCTAGTAACTTTTCAAAAAAATTTTTCAACTCATTTAGAATTTATTTTTGTTTGTGTTGAGGAAATATTTGTCTATTTTCCCCCACTAGATAAAATATTTGGCTAGCATAATTTACTAATTATTAATTATGTTCAGGAAAATTTTATGTGTCATGTTTTATATATCCAGAAGATTCAACCATTTCTTTTGTTTCTTAAATTTTAGGGAGCTTTATTTCTCTACCACCCATATATAATTATAGTTATTAAAATTTTTAATGTGTATTTACACCTGTTAGGAATAGGTCATCTCCCTTAATTACTCATCATTTTCAAAATTTTTCCTGCGTTTCTTAAATATTGATTCTTTCTGATAAATTTTAGGGTCATTTTTTTTTAAGCTTGAGCTCTTCCAATAAAATCTTATTTAGAATTTTACTATTGTACATATTGACTTTGAGGAAATGGCATGCTGCAATGTCTAGTTTCCCCTTCTGGAATGAGATATGTTAGAAAGGCTTGATTTATAGTCTCAGTGCAGATTTTAATCAGCATTGTAACACACATGGGTATGTATCGGATCACTTATGAGCTTATATCCAGCCACACATTTGTCTTTATCTGACCTTACATATTATTATAAAAATTTATACTCCCACCAAGGACATATGAAAGTTCTAGTTGCTCCACACCCTCATTAACATTTGCGTTATCGGACTTTAATTTATTTATGCTAGTGTTTGTAAGGTATATAACATCATGGTTTTAATTTACATTTCCTGGAAAACTGAACATGTTGAGAACTTCATGTCTATGTGTTTTTTGGTTATTTTTGGTTTGCCTGTTTCAGTTTTCAGATCATTCAAAACAATTAATGGCTTGTTTTGATTTGTAAGAATTCTTTATGTATTCTGGATACAACTATTTTTTTAGATCTATGTATTGCAAATATTCCCCAATCTATGGTTTGCCTTTTCATATCATTAACATTTAGTTTTGATAAGTCAAAAGTTTTTATATTAATGAAGTACAATTTATCAATTTTTAATTTTTATTTTCTAGGAAAGCTTTGTAAACTTAAGTTCACAAGAGTATTTTTCATTTTCTTCTGGAAGCTTTATAGCATTATTACTTTAATGTTCATGTATTTTTTTTAAGGAGGTACTGGGGATTGCACCCAGGACCTCACACATGCAAAGCAGTCACTTAACTACTGAGCTACACCCACTCTGCCCATGATTATTTCTGAATAATTTCTTGTATATTATGTGAACTTAGGATTGTAAGTCACTTTTTCCATATGAATATCCAGTTGTTCCAGCACTGTTCTTTAGAAGTCTTTCCTTTCCCTATTTAACTACATTAGACACTTTGTTGAAAATAGATTAACATATAGTCATGAATCTATTTGTAGGCTCTGTATTCTATTTACTCATCTGTTTGTCTAAACTTATAAATAGATGGGTAATATACCTCAAAATCTTGTTTAGTGTAGCTGTACAGTAAACCTTAAAATCTTGAGATGTGACCCTACAACCTTCTTTTCAGATTAGTTTAGCAGTTATAAGACACTTTGATTTTAATATAATTTTGGAATCTGCTTACTCATTTATCCTGTTCATTTATGTATTCATGTATAACAAACAATTCTAAAACTTAGTGGCCAAAACAAGAAGTACTGTATGAGATCTCATGATTTCTTTGTGTTAGCAATTTAAACAGAACTTGACTGAACAATTCTTCTGCTCCATATGGAATGACCTGAGGTCCCTCTCTGGTATTCAGCTAATGGCAGGTGTTTTATGGAAGATCCAAGAAAAGCTTACTCATATGAATAGTTAGTAGCTTGTCAGAGATAGTTAGAAGTCTGGGTTCTGTTAGTTCCTTCTTCTTCTCCATGAAGATGTAGGGCATATAGGTGAGTTCTTTCCAGCAAGTTTGTCAAATTTCTAAAAGGGCAGTTCATGACTGAGATGGAGGAGACAAACACTGCCAGGCTTGTTAATAGACACTCCTAGAACTCACCCAGCATCACATTATTATACTCTGTTAAGTAAAGCAACCATAGTCTTGTCAAGATTCAAAAAGTGGAGAAATTGACTGTATATCTTGATTGAGGAGTGGTAGAGTGACATGGAAAATTACATGAGTGGAGATGCTGTTGTATCCAACTTTAGAAAATACTATCTGTCACAGTACAGTTCACCCTCTACCAACAAAAATACACATATCTCATATGCACAAAATACACTCATCCCTTCCCCAAGATGTCCCTCCCCTCATTAAGGCATCAACTTGAGGGTCAGGATCTCAACTGCTAAAGCCAGAATAAGTATGGATTAGGTTACTTGGGTGCAGTTCCTTTGTACAGTTCCTCAATGATGGTTCCCCCTTCTTTAACGATCTATGAATTAAAGACCTGCTATCTCTTTCACATGTCCAGGCAACAATGGGAGCCTAGGAATACCAAAATACACACTCTTGTCCTAAAGGGTAGCAAACAGAAGGCAATAGTGCTTCTTCCAGTGCAATCCTCTTAAACTTCTATCATCTATAAAGCACCTCATAATTCTTCCATCTTCTATTCATTATGCCATTCCAAAGCTGTTTCCACATTTTTGGTGTTTGCAATAGCAGCACACCATTCTCATGGTATCAAAATTTATTTAATTATCTAGGCTATTCAAACAAATACAATGAAATTGTTCAGCTTAAACAATGGGAATTAATTTGCCCATGGCTTGAGACTGAAAAAATATCCCATCAAGATGTCATCAAAGTGATGTTGTTTTCCTAAAGAATGTGGGGTCCTGGGGCTGGCTTCTCATGATTCTTGGTTACTCTGTCACATAGTTGGCACATGGTGACATCACCTGGTCTCTCCCTTCTCTTCTAGGTTCCATCAATGTTAAGCCTTTTGTTTCCTGTGCCTTTCTCTTCTCTATTTGAATCTCATTCTACTCAAAAAGAACTCCAGTAACAGGATTAAGACCAATCCTGATCGACTGGGCCACATCTTAACAGAAGTAACTTCATCAAAAGGTCCTAGTTAAAATAGGATCACACCCAAAGGAATGCATTAAATTTAAGTACATGTTTATCTGGGGTACATACAGCTACATATGTCCACAGTAGTTATTCATGAAGGATTTGTGGAAAATCCTTTTGTCTGATTGTTTGGACACCTTTGAACTGCATGAAATTTTGACAAGTATTTTGCAAAGTTTATATGAGCAGAAGAACAGCCATTCTGGACTGAAAGAGAGAATGGATGGAATGAAGGAAATATGACTTCAAGAGCAGAACCATGGAAGCAGAATTCTGGAGCAAAGAGATCTCCTTGGACCAAGAGAAAAGACGTACCCATATGTCTTGTGAAAGGAAGTCACCTCTGCCCTTAAAGGGGCAGGTCATCCTGGTGCATGGAGAGGATAAGCCTGCATCTTAATATTCAGGGAGAAAGCCACCACCCCGACACTGTGGCTTGTGCCCTAGCATTCTTAGACAGGCTGAATGCCATTCTGGTGCTCAGAGAGGGTAGATCATATAATCTAGCATTCGTGAAAAGCCTGACTGCAGCACAATTATTAAAATGGGAGACCTGCTGTTGCAGCAGATCTTGAAAACAGAGTATTACTCCACAAATTACTCTCAGGCCTTGAGATCTAATGGTGATTACCCTTCAGTGTTTCAGACTTGCTTGGGACCTATGACCACTATTTTCCTTGAAAATTATTCCTTCTGGAATGGGAATGTGTATTTGTCAGCCAAAGAGGTGATGATGCAAAGTACCAGACTCTTTTGGCTTTTATAAAGGGTATTTATTTGGGGTAGAAGCTTACAGTTAAAAGACCCTAAAGAGGCCAACTCAAGGTACCATAAGAGGTACTTTCTCACCAAATATATTTGCCAATCTCTGCTAGGGTTCAGCCTTCCTTCTTCCTGTTAAGGCTCCATGGTCCCAGGTATTTTCAATCTCAGCTGTATGCTGGCATAGAACTTGTGTTTTTCCAGGATCAGCTTCTGTGTTTTCTTCACAAGGTCATCTGTAAACTATCAGGCAAATGGTTCAGCTCTCTCCAGAGCCCCAGAAACAAAATTCTGTCCCCTGCCTTGTCTATGGAGCGGTCTATTCTTTCCTCTATGTCTTCTTCTGTGTGTCTTCTTGAGTGAATGTCTGTGTGTATAGTCCACCAAGGGGGAGGGGACTTAGCCTGAGTTACACCTTACTGACATGGTTAAATCAAAGCCCTAATCTTAATTAATTTAATCAAAGACATCTCAGCTAAATCTAATACAATCAAAGGGTATCATGCCCAGGGAAGAAACCAGTTTACAAACATAATCTTTCTGTTTGAAATTCATAAATAATTTCAAACTGCTACACCTTCACATTCCTATGAATTCCAAAAAGACATTAAAATATTCTGAAGCCCTTAAATCCTTTAATTTAGCAATGGTAAGTACAAAAGAACACCACAGTTTACAAATACAGTTTTTCTTGGGGCAAAGTCCCCTCTGGCTGTAGACCTATGAAATTTACAAATAATTTATTTGCTTCCAATATACAAAAGAACAGACATAGGATAAACATGTGCATTACCATAAGGAGAAATTGGGAGGGAAACATGAGTCACTGGTCCCTTATAGTTCTGAAAACCTTCAGGGCATACTCCCTTAGATTTCAAAGTCTGAGAGTCATTCTTAGGATTATAGTTTCTTCTCATCCTTGGGTCCTCATGGGGGCCTGCCATTTACACAGATTTTCTCAACAGATATGTCCTTGGTTCAACCCTCTTCAAACATCTGGGTGGTGACTAAGCTCCAGACCTCATCCTCCAAGAACATTGGGGTGATGGCCACTCTTTCCCCAATCTCTGGAGTACAGTCTCAACTCCCTTTGTACAGTGAGTTGGCAGTAACATTCACCCTAATCTCTGGTGTACAGGTCCAACCCTCTCATAACAGTGAGTTGGTGACCTGGCCTTCCATAATCTCTGGGGCCAGGCCCACACCTCTTAGAACAATTAGGGTCTACCTCACTTTCCTCAACCTATGGGAATCAGGTCCACCCATTTCAGAGCACTGGGGTGTCAAACTCACTCTCCCCAAACATTTGGGAATGTGCTTCACCTTCTCTGTAGCCTGGGGTGGCAAAACACTCCCTGAACAGCAGGATGGAACATCTACCATCTTCAAATGCCTAGGTAAACTCACCTTCTCTGTGCACATGGAAGGGGTCCCTCTTTTGGTCCAAGAAGATGTCTTAATTCCAGACCTCAGCTTCCATAGTTTTCCTCTTAAAGCTGTTTTCCCTTCCACCTCTCCCCTCCAGGTCCCTTTTCATCCAGGCTTACTGGTTTTGTTCATACAGCTCTCACAAAAAGGTTGTTGGTTCAGCATGCAGGAAGCAGAGGTCCAAGCCATCAGGCAATAAGACTTTCCAGAAGTCTTTCCTGGATGACACATTTTCAATCCTGGCTTACAAGTTCCAAGTTCAGTTAATTCCTCAAATGGGGCACTATCATCTGGGGGCTTGATTTCCAGAGGCTGGGAATTTCTGGAATCACTTTCTCATTTCTTTGTGCTCAATAATTGAGTTATCATTGTATCTCTTTCCCCTAACATTTTGTTATAATCTGCAAGGGGAAGCCAGGTTGCATTTTCCACATTTAGTTTGGAAATCTCCTTTTCTAAATAAAGTTCTCTGCAACTTTAAAATGCAGAACACCTCTCCTCCAGTTTCCAATAATAGATTCATTGTTTCCTTCTAAGGCCTTATCAGGAATCACTTTAGGCTACATATTTCTACCAACATTCTTTTCAAAGAAATCTAGGTCTTTTCCACTAGGCATCTCACAATTCCTCCAAAAAAATACCCCTTACTCATTTCTGAAATGTCCCAGCATTTTTAGTAATTACAAAATCACCACCACACTTCTGGCACCAAATTCTGTATTAGTCAGTCAAAGAGGTGATGATGCAAAGTACCAGAAATCTGTTGGCTTTTATAAACAGTACTTATTACAATTACAAGGCCCTAAAGAGTCTAACTAAAGGTACCATAAGAGGTACTTTCTCACCAAAGATGGTTGCTGATCTCTATGAGGGTTCAGCCTTCTTTATTACTCTTAAGGATCCATGGTCCAGGCTTCTTCTAATCTCAGTTGTAGGCTAGCATAGGGTTCATTTCTTTCAAGTCTCAACTGTTCTGTTCCCTTCAAAAGGTCATCTGTAACTACCAGGTGAATGGTTTATCTCTCTCCAGGGCCCCAGGATCAAAGTTCTCTCCTCTGCTTTTTCTATGGATCTTTACCTTCTTTCCTCTGTGTCTTCTTCTGTATGTCTTTTTCAGTGAGTGTCCATTTATATAGCCCTCCAATGGGACTGGGATTAGCCTGAGTTATACCTTACTGACATTGTCAAATCAAAGCCCCAATCTTAACATAATTTAATCAAAGACATTTCAGCTGAAAATAATACAATAAAAAGGTTTCATGCCCAGAGGAAAAGGACATTTTACAAACATAATCTCTCTTTTTAGAATGCATAAATAATCTTAAACTGCCACAAAATGTGTATCCTATGTTTTTCCCACCTTGTATTTGCCCAAGATGGGCCACATTCATAACTGGTTTTGATAAGACTTTGGACTTAACATTATTATTGAAATGGGTTAAGTCTTTTGGGCTGCTGTGGTGTGTAAATGGGAAGAACATGTCTTTTGGGGATGCAAAGCACAGGCTGTGATGGATTGATTTATGTACCCCAGAAAAATAAAGCATTATTAATTTTAATTAGTTCCCATGGGAGTTAACCTTTGTCAACAGAATCTTTTGAAGATGTTTTTAGTTATGGTCTGACCCAATTTTATGAGTTGACCCTTAATCCTATCACTGTAGGTTTTTTAAAAAAGAATGCCCTGTGGCTGAGTAGAAACTGGAAGTCAATATAACCCAGAAGAAAAAGGAAAGTCATTGTCATGTGACAAGAAAGCCAAGGTGCTCAAGGATAGTTGGTAGCCAGGAAAAAAACAGTCTTCAGGGAGAAAGCATCAACTTGCTGATGCCTTGATTTGGACTTTTTCTAGCTTCAGAGCTGTAAGTCAATAAATTTCTATTGTTCAAACCAACCTACTGCATGATACATATCTTAGCAATCTGGGGAACCAAGACAAAGCACTTTCATCTTCCATATACCTCCTGGCACCAAAATCAATGCAACATGCCTTAGACTTTTGTTATGGATGCACCTCATTTTGAATTTTCAATTATTGTTCAGTGTATCTTTTCTTCATGATTGTATTAGTCAGGGTTCTCTCAAAACCAACAGGAGAGACCTGTAAATATTATGAGAATTTATAAACTTGTCTCACATGATGGTGGGCCTGTACCTGTCCACATTCTCTAGTGCAGGCTGCAACCTTGGAAGTCTGATGAAGGTTTACAATCAATTCTCCAGGAAAAATGGCTGGCCAAAATAGAGATGGGAATTTTCTCTTCTGACTTGCTGAAATCATCACTAATCCTTTAAGGCCTCCAACTTATTAGATGAGACATATCCCATTGCTAAAGGCAATATCCTCAGTTAATGTAGATGTAATCAGCCATAGATGCAATCTACTAACTAATGATTTAAGTCCACTAAATGCCCTCACAGTAATAACCAGGCCGTTGCTTGCTTTTCCAAACAACTGTGCACCATTACGTGGCCAGGTTGGCACATGAGCCAAACCATCACAATGATATATGACTCCAAATTTTTGTGAATTTGCAAAAACCATTTTATTTTGTCTCAAGATTTTGTGAGAAAAAAATTCAGACAGGGCTTGGCTAGGTGTTTCTTCTGCTTCATATGGCTTGGACTGCAGTCAATTTGTGATGTCAACTGATTACTGGGCTTGTCTGAAGGATCCAAGACAGCCTAATTCCCATTCATGAAGTCTCAGAAGTGATGCCTGGAAGGGATCCTCTGGGTCCTTCTCTCTCTCCATTTAGATGTAAGATGTATTCACAATATTTCTCAAGCAAGATAGACATCTTACATGATGTACAGGGCTTCTGCTATTAGAATATAGAGGCTATCAGGCCAGATAAGGGCTATGTTCAGAAATGTCACAGTGACACATCCACAATCTTCTATCAGTAAAATTAGTCACAGGGTCTGGCCATCTTTGAGGGAGTGGAGAAATAGATACAACACTTGATGCGGGAGTGGCAAAGTCATATTACAGAACAGAATATTTGATGGAAGATATTTTTGCACCCATTTTTGGACAATACAATTTTGTACATCTCAAAAAGAGCATACTGTTAATGTCTGAAGGATCTGTAGTGATATTCATCTACTCTTATATTCCTGGTATTAGTCATTTGGATTTTAATTTGGATTATGTTTTCTAGAGGTTTGTCAATTTTATAAACAAATAACTTTTTTGTACCAAATACACAACTTGTTTTTTTAACTTTATTTCATGTTTTCTACTTTATTGATCTTTGATCTTGAATTTATTATAAACTTTATTCTTCTTACTTTGACATTAAATTTCTCTTCTTATTCTAATTTTAAGGTAAAAGCTTAAATAGTTGTTTTGAACATGTATTTTTTTGCTCTTTTTAAAAACCAATTTATTGAAGTATATCATTCATAAATGAACATACATATACTATAAGTGTTCAGTAAACATCATGAACTTACAAAACAAGCATTCATAATATCATACAGGACTCCCACTCATTACACCCCCCAAACACTCTGCATTGTTGTGAAGCATTTGTTAACAAATCATGACAGAGCATCATCAAAGTATTACTACTAACTGTAGTCTATATCTTCCTCCCCTATACATTTTTTAAGGATTTATTTGTTTATTTTTTACTTTTATCTATTTTTACTCTTGTCCATTTTTGCTGTTTCTTTGTCCATTCACTGGGCAACTCTCTGTGTCTATTTCCTGCCCTCTCTTCTCATCCTTCTCCTCCTGTATTCACTGGGATTCAATCCTTGGAATCTCTAATGTGGGAGAGAGGCATGCAACCACCTGTGCCACCTTAGTTCCTGGCTTTTTAGTGCATCTCATCTTGGCTCTCCCTTGTGTCACTCTCCTGTTATGTCATGATCTTGCTGCATAGCTGGTGGGGCCTGGCGGCGCACCCAAACATGGTGCCTGATGGTGCACCCACACGTGGGGATTGGCAGCTTACCTGCTAGTGGGGTCCGGAGGCTCACCCTCTCGTGGGGACTGGAAGCACACTCACACATGGGGCCTGATGGTGTACCAGCAGATGGGGCCTGTTCATCTGCTCATGGGACCTGGTGGCACACCTGCTCATGGGGCCTGGTGGCTCACCTACTGGTGGGGCCTGGTGGCGCACCTGTGCATGTGGCCTGGTGGCCCACGTGCTTTCTATACTTTTCTATTTTTTATTTTTATGGTGAGGTCCTAGGAATCGAACCCAGGTCCCTCCATATGGTAGATGGACACCCAACCACCCGAGCCATGTCTGTCCCCCTGCTATATCTCTTAAGGTTGACCAAAGATACCCAAAGTTACAGTCTTTTCCCCTACAAGATAGTCATATAATAAATCAGGCTTAGTTTATCACCAGCATTATAAAAACCAGAGCTAGGGAGAAAAACTAGGTCTGAGGACACATGCATGGTTACTAATATAGGGAATGTATAGCCTACCCTGAATATCAAAAAATCAGGTCAGAGAGAATATTCACATACATGTATTTTTAATATAAGAATTTAAGGTATAAATTTACCTGCAACCTCTGATTTGGTTATATCCACATATTTTGATATATTTTAGTTAGTGTTTAGTTCTAAACATGTGCTTATTTATCTCATGATTTCTTCTGTGGTTAATGGCTCCTTAAAATTTATTGCTAAGTTATCAAATGTTTGAGAAGATTTTATAGATATATGTAATAATATCCATTTCTGCATAACAAATTATCCCAAAACTTAGTGGCTTGAAGCATAAAAATTTATTATCTCTAGGTTTTCTAGGCCCCAAAACTGGGCATAGCTTAGTAGATTCCCCTTCTTGAACTGTAATCAAGGTATCAGCTCAAACTATAATATTTCTTCAAATATATTTTCTGCTCCATTCTCATTTGAAGAAATGCTTAAGTTTGCACTTCAAAGCTAACTGACATGGTCAATGTCAGTATTGAGTTTCTTATGTGTTGTTAGACAAAGGGACTCCTGTTATCACTGATGATTGGCCAAAAGCCACCTTCACTTCTTTGCCATGTGGGTTTTCCCAATTTGTTTCATCACAGAAAACATGCAAGGATAGCCAGAGAGTGAAAGATAATGAGACAGAACTCATAGTCTTTTATAACTTAATCACAGAATTGACATCCCAATATTTTATCCATATTCTATTTATTAGTAACAAGTAACTAGGTCCACCCCACCCTCCAGGATAGGGGATCACACAAAGGCATAATTACCAGTAGTTGGGCATCACTCAAAGTCATTTTTAAACTTGCCTATCATGGTATCTTATTGTTATTGATTTGTAATTTAATTCTATTGTAGTTAGAGGACATACTCTACTATTT
>JAQZBX010098720.1:0-11549 GCA_029593785.1 Cabassous unicinctus
TCTCTGTGTCTGCTTATCTCCCCCTTGCTGTGAGGTCTTGCCGCATCAGCCCACGGTGCCGCGCAAGCCAGCCTGCCCTCACAAGGAGGCCTCGGGACGCGAACCCAGGCCTCCCATATGGTAAACGGGGGCTCTATCCACTGAGCCACACCCGCTTCCCGGGCCTTTTGATTAGGTTACTTCAATTTAGGAATGGCCTCGGGTGGGTCTTATCCTTTATAAAGGACTGGAGTCCTTTATAAACGGGATGAATATGGAGAGAGAGAGAAAGCCACAGAAGCAGAGGGAAAGCCATGGAAACCAGAAGCTGGCATCAGTGAAACATAGACGAGAAGGGAGAGACCAGCAGATGCTGCCATGTGCCTTGCCATGTGATAGAGTAGCCCAGGATCACTGGCAGCTGGTCTTCGGGAAGAAAGCATCACCTGGTGATGCCTTGATTTGGATATTTTCGCAGCCTCGGAGCTATAAGCTTGTAAGCTAATAAATCCCCATTATAAAAGCCAACCCATTTCTGGTATATTACATTTCAGCAGCCTAGCAGACTAAAACAGCTTGTTTCTCCTTACCCCCTTCATGGTGGATTTCTTCTCCACCCCTCATTCTACTCAGAATGAGTACTGATACAACTCTCTTATCACCTATTAAGGGCTCCTAGTTTTCTGGACATTTGTTCATTTAGGTTTCTTTCCATCCTCTGCTCTTGGATGGGTTTGATAAAACTTTGATTTTGTAGCTTACCATGCTTGAATTTGGTGGTTAGGATGAGAATAATGCCATCTTATGATTTTCTACATTCTTACCAGAAGTGGAAGTCCTGCACATTTCCCTCTTCTCCATTCCTTCCTGCAATGTGCCAGAAATGTTCTCTGACTAAAGCCTGGAGAGAGACATTGCTTTAGATGTGACTAGCCAAGAGGTTCACAATAACCCAGAGTGAAGACAGTGGGACTTACCAGAAGAACCAAATTCTATTACAATCTTATGTTAACAATTTAAAGGGCAAATTAGCAACTCTTAAACCATGCATGCTGTTGACACTGAGCACATTACTAGACATCTCTGTGACTCCTTGTCTATAAAATGGGAATAAAAACAGTATCTGCATCATGGGATTGCTGGAGAATGAAATGAGTTAATACATGTAAAACCCTTAGCACTTAGTACTTAGCACATAGCAAATGCCCAATAAATGTTAGCTGTTGCTAATAATAATATACTACTAATTACAGTTAGTAGTAGTAGTAGATAAAATTTCTCTATCAAGGGCCTAATTCGTCTCAGCCAATTTCTTTTGTTCCTATTTAAACCTTAGATTAAAGCTTTCCCCATGTGTTAGTAAAAGTTACTAAATATAACCAACCAATACTGTAGTCAATATTTCAATTCCATGAACAAGTAGATGAGAAAATAATGGCTTAAAACTTGGTGCCTGTGGTAGCCATTAATACTGTTCAGAAATTTCTCCTGCCTTTGAATTTCTCCTGACATGTGAGTGGAAACGTATCACTTCTGGGCAAGTCTTTGAGAACTGGTTTGCCATGCATTATGTTCTCCCCCCTGCCATGGTGACCAGGGATATCCCAAGTTGAACCTCTGAGTGAAGGTGATTTGGAACAGAGTCAACAGCTGACTCACAATGGGCATGTAGAATAATCCAGAAAATAAACCTTTGCTTTAAACTATGGAGAATTTGGAGCTCTTGGTTACTGAAGTATCAACAACCCTATCCTGAACGATTGGTAAAGTATCTTCACAGGATATAACCCACGCAGTCTTCTCTGCGTTGTTTGGGCAGGGTTGAGTCTATTAGTTGTACTGGCCAAGCAAAGAACTTCTGGAAACCAGAGTTTGGATGGAGATGGTAGCCAGAAGCATGGAGTGCCAGAGAATGGGATCAAACCATATAAGATAGGGTGCCAAGGATCCAAGTGTCCAAATCTGTCTGAAGTGGAGGTGTGGAGCTGGAAGCAAGAGACGGGAAGTAAAGCTGTAAGGTTTGGAGCTGAGTAAAGGCAGGGATGGAGCAGGAACTGAGGAACAGATCCTGGAACCAGATAAGAGGGCCCATCCATGATGTTTCATTGAGTCTCAAAGGGAGCTCCCAAGCGCTGTCTTTTTGGGTGCACCTGTCTTGGTGTAGTGTGCTGCCTGGCTAAAAGTTACCAGGTCAAGTCTGCAGCATCTTGGGGCCATTTCCCCTTGGATGAGCTAGTATTTACACAAACAGGATTCCTTGGTACCCCAAGGTATGGAGAATGCCTACACAGAAATTCACTCTGATCTGCACAAGGTCTGTGTTCCTTCTCTTTCTGAACCCAAGTTTAAAGAGATATCACTCTCTGATTAGCTGGAGAATCACACACCTTCTGTCAGAGAGAATCACTTCTGAAACATTTGAATATGTGTTTTGGCTCCATTTTAAGGTACTTTGTCATTTAAATCATACAGAATGTTACAAACACAAAACTGTCCATATGTGTTTTTAATTGGGTCAACAATGTTAACACAGCAGCAATGTAAGCAGAGTATTTAAAAAAAATTCTTCCAGTCCTTTTGGAATTCAGCTCATGGGCTTAACAGACATGTATTGACATAACTAACTTGTTCAACATGTCTTTCTGTAAGTTATAAGAGAGGAGAAAGTAAAGCTTTGCATTAAACTTACAGACAAGATTTTTGTATTAGGGATAATGGACTAATATGATACATTCTATTAGGAGACATATCCCAAAATGTAGTTTCATCATATAATGCAAAATTACTTCCTCCTGGGAACTAAAGGTTGTTTTACAGAAAATATAAAGAACATGAAGACTTCTTGGGCCCTCAGGAATAACCTGGGATGTGAAACAATTTGACCCTTACCATTGACCACACACAAAATGTTTCTCTTGAAGATTATCAGGATTCTATGGAGAACAGATTATCAGTGCTGGAGAATGGCAATTACAGTCATGATTCACCAAGGACCAAGATTAGTAAAAGTTGTTTTTGTTCTAGTAGTCCCCTTAATAAACTAGAAAGGTTGAAACTGGTCACATAATCTATTTTTATGCATGGCTATGAGGTTGTTTAATGTTATTATTTATGAGTTAAGTTATTTGATTTTTTTCGACAATTGACTTACTATGGTAATAATCTACATCGACATATACTAGCACATCCACCTAGATAAAGTAGGTGTTCAGTAAATGTTTGGTGATAGTGATTTTATCAATACACTTATAAAGTTTGAAATCTACATTGTCAGCTGAAAAGAACCCTTCTGTAAGAAAGCATTCAGAATCAGAACCATTCCAAATGTTTGCTATATGTGTATGATATATATCTCTATATAATATGTATGTGTATATAGATATATAAATACTTTATAGGAAAATGCAGTATAGGAACTATCTCTGGAGAAAGATTACCCAACAATTTTTAGGTGTTTAGAGGGAGATTTATACAAGGAAGTTGGCTTCAAAGGCAGAAGCTGCCTTAACTTATTTTATTGCTTCTTTGCTAAAGGTATTTACTCAGTGCATCAGAAGTCAAGCTTTAAAGGTAACTGTCTGGAGAAATTTAAATATATGTGAATGTTGACAGGAATAAATCATTTTTAGAGAGAATTCCCAAGACCCTTTCCCTTTTAGGAAAGGGAAATACATGTGCTCTTTGCAAATACATGGCTCTTTAAAGTCCTAGCCCATAGAATTTATGGGTTTATGTCTGTATGCCTCTGTTTATTTTTGGTATAAAAATCCTTGCTTATAAAAAGGGTAGTTAAGTATGGTACTTACATAACTCCAATCCCTTTTGCTTGACTTAAGAGTTTGTACTTAAGGAACATAAACGAAAGTCAGAGGTAATTCAATTAACATTTTGAATAGACAAAGGTATGCTTGCTTCTCAGCTTTAAGGCAAAGAGCAGCCCCATTAAATTATAGCAGTAATTACCCTGCTCATACACATTCTTAGAAATTTCATGAATTCCAAGGCCAAGCTCTAATTTAAGATGTTGGTCTGTCTCTGGAGAATAAACTGAAAAAGAAATCTAAAAGTCAGATATCTCAACTCCTAGTGTAATTTCACAAAGCCAAAAACAACAACAACAAAAGAAACCTCACCTCCACCTTCCACTCTGAGAGGCATACCTGATTCTTCCTGTTCTCTTATCGTTCACATCGAATTCCTGACCGAACCCTATGGATGCTAGCTCTGAAATATCTCTTGAATCTGTCCACTTCTGCCCATTTTCCTGGCCATTGTCCTGGTTCAGGAGATCATTTTTTCTTGCCCATATCCACAAGAGCCATCTTCTACCTATCCTCCCTGTCCCAATAGTGTCCCCTTCAATCTCCCCTCCACTGTACATGAAGCGATCCTTCTAATAAAATAAAATCGCACCAGGAAGGGTGCTGTGAGGTTTAGCATAAACATGGCTACCTGAGGCCGTCCCTGTTTTCAACCCCTTCTCTCTGCACTCTCAAAGCCCCTATAATTCATCTGTTGTAACAGTTGCCACACTTTATTGTAACCACTTGTGTAGTTATCTTTTTCAATAGATCATAAGTTCTGTGAGGGTAGGGACCATGCTGGTCTTGTTTACTCCAGAATCCTTGGATTCTAGCCAAGATGGACTCTCAAATTATGAAGGAATTTATCCCAACCCTTGAATATTAGAGCCCTTCTCCAGCCAAGACATACACCAACACTCTCTAATATACTAATACACTATTTTTCTCATGCTAGAGTCTTTATGGCCTAAAGGAAAAATCTCCAAGGAGACATGTCCCGACAGGCTTTATTTTACTCATGTGACTAGTAAAATCTTATAAATTTCTCCTTGAACTAAAGACTCCAACTTAAATTCCTTCTCTTGACTTTGAGTAAAATGCTGGTAATGAGATTTTTGAATATTTTTATTTTAGGTGTGCTTTAAGATATGTAAA
Source organism: Cabassous unicinctus (assembly GCA_029593785.1). Taxonomy (NCBI): domain Eukaryota; kingdom Metazoa; phylum Chordata; class Mammalia; order Cingulata; family Chlamyphoridae; genus Cabassous; species Cabassous unicinctus. The sequence goes on from JAQZBX010098720.1 coordinate 4,938, forward strand.
TATGGCATGGCATGTGACTGTGAGCTGAAATGGGCTATGAAAATCTGCACATGTGTGGAATGGGGTGTGTCCTGGGTGTCCTTAACTGTTAACATGTTGGGTGGATTTTTCTTATTTCTTCCCTTAACACCTTTATTTATAGACTTTTCCTCAGGACTGAAAAACCTGCTTTGATTTAGGCTAAAAGACTGTGCTATAAAAAGAAAAATTGCATGTGTCTTGCTTGTGTGGACTTACTTGTAGGTTTCTATGTAGGATGATTGATTAATGACTATTATTAGCGATAAGAAAAAAATAGTGCTTGGGAGTTCATGAAGCAGAGGTCTATTTACAGCTCTGTTATGAAGGAAAAGTAATTGTCAGTTCAAATGAAATCCCATGTCTTTATTCTAAATGTTTACAAAAAATGTTGTTGAATTCGACTGGTCCCTGTTATGAGAAAAAGTAGAAATACCTGTAATTCTCCTTATAAAAGTCAAAACAAATATTCACTTAATTATGGTCACTGATAAATTTGACGTGAAATCCCACTCAAAAAATATAAACTTAAACATATAGGTATATTCAGAACTAATTATAGGTGAAATGGTAAGTATAGAGTTTGCTTTAAAATAATCCAGGGTGGTGAGGGGAGGGGAAAGTAGAGAGGGGTATAGGGGAAATAAAACAGGCCCTGAGTTAATGGTTTTTGAAGTTGAGTGATGGGTACATGGTAATTTCTTATATATTCTCCTTACTTCTATATATGTTTGAAAGTTTCCAGAATACAAAGTTTTAAAAAATAAAATAAACCCCATTTGCAGAGGTAGGAATATCCTGAAACTGATGAAACTCAAGCCTGAGGGTCCCCCAATGGCATGGGTCCCTTCCAGGGTGCCACAAGGAGCTCCTGTGATGTTTTCAGATGTTCATATGTTTTTGTAAAATTTACAAAAATGAGATAATTTAACCACAATTAGTCAAGACTTCTGTCTTTTCCCACTTCAAAATCCCCTACACCACACTTCCCTTCATGGTGAGTGGTAGTTGAGGAGCAGTGGGCATTTGGGGGACCTAACTAAGGAAAAGTTGAGGTGGGGGTACAAATAGCTAACTTTCCATGATCTTTTCTTATGAATTAAAGATACAGATTTAAAATTCCAAGCAGGGACACACACTTAGACACCCCCATAATTCATTGGTAAAATAGGTATTATTGGTTCCTTTCGTGTGTATTACGTTGTCAGTAGTTGTTCTAGTATGGGAATGGCTTCCCAAAGTTCTCCTTCTGCCAACTTTGCTGACTTACCCTGTGCCATGACTCAAAGCACAGGACCAGAGATTGTATTGGGAAATGAGTGTGCCCCTTGGTGCCTGGCACCAAAGTATGTAGGTAGCAGAGGGCAAACAAGGTTTGAAATGTACAAAGCCAGAATCCAGTCTATAGACAATTTTTCCAATCAATCAGATATGTAAAATTGTATGCATTGGATTTTGTTCTCATTGATGCATACTTAAACTAGAAGTTCTCTTCAGTCAGACAAATAAAGCTACAAATACAATTATAAATGCACCCAACCCTTTTTACATTTTTGATAGAAATTGAGAGAAATAGAATTTATCAAAATTTTGTGTTTATAGTGCACAAACCTTTGCTGCCAGTAATCTGAACTTGAGTATGACTTTGTCTAGCTGCTTGAATATCTATTCATTGTATCTTAGCCTATCTGATAAATTTTTTTTCCTGAAAAGACACATAAAATTGCCTATGATGCAATGAAATTACCTGAAACACACTCACACACACACACATACATATACATAGTGGATTGAACCAGCAGTGAGCTTTAGAGGTGTTCAGACATTAGTAAGTAGATGAGAATGTTGCAGTTTTGTGAATACTCCTGTGAACTGAAAGATTTTTGGAAGCTCCCTTCCAGAATGACTTAAAATATATAATGTGCTCCTTTAGGATAAAATTTAAAATAAATAAAATCAGATGTGTTTCTAGGTTTGTAACCAAAGTTTCTTACTACTTCAAATTTGAGCCCTTTGTGAAGATGGTTTCAAAGATAACAATCTAAGTTGGTTTTTTTTTTAAATAAAGTCTCTCCAGAGAACTGAAGCATAGCCAAAATCCCTCAACACAGAAAAGAATAATCACTTAAAAGAGAAAAAGCAAGTCATCTTGTTTCACTTGACTATTTTCTCTTCCAAATATGGAATGTAGGAATCTAAAAGCAGGGTAACAGCAAATTAATATTCATCATGTTTTGTTTATCTTGGACTTTAAAATAAACATCTTTAAAATTTCTGTTTTGTATAGTTCCTTTATTTATTGTACGAACCTTGTCTTTTCCTGATTTGTTACTTTAAAGTGAAAATCTTAATCTATTTTTCTCAAGTTTTTCTTCTCTCCTCCCAGACATTGTTTATCGTTTTTGCTAAAAATCTGTTTACTCAGAGCATGCCAGCACAATATTTTGTTTTTGAAACAAAATTTAAACACTTAACACGCAAGCAGTGATGTGTATAATATGTATGGGTGAATACAATTATGTGATCCATTTATATCTTCCATAGCTAAATACAGGATGCCAGTTGTTTGTTAGTTTGTAAGTGGCTATGCCTTTGATTAAATTATTTCCACTTGCTATGCCTGTAATAGCATAGAAGGCTTTGCTTTTTCTTGTTTTTTCCCCTAGGATACTGTCATGTGCAGGGCTGCTCTGAGACAGGGTTCCTCAAACATCCAGGAATCCTCTGGCAAACCTAGCTCTTATGGCTACCTTCAAATGTAGCTGGAGTCGATGTGTTGGGGTAAACAACAATACCTGCAGTGCCCAGTGACCCACAAATCCCCATGTTGAAATGGTGCAGAGGAAGGCTCCATTGCATCCAAACATTCAAGAGTCCAGGTTCTGTCCATCTTATGGCTCTGCCCTCCCTGGAGGCCTCAGAATTTCCACTGAATCATCTTCAACTGACTGGTAGAAAAAGGAAGATAGAGAGCACGGAGAATTGTGCAGTGGAGTTTTAAAGGCCAGGCCTAGAAGTGACAGGCATCACTTCCACCCACATTTCCTGGGCCAGGACTCAGTCACATATCCCAGCCAAATCAGAGGAGGCTGAGAAACCTATAACATTGAGCCTTGGATTATGAGGAAATGAAGTTTTCTGTGTTCATATCATTGACTCTGCCACCATGCAGCTCAACCTACTATGATTTCAGTGGTACTATGAAGGTCCCTGATGTCCCCCAAATGTTCCCCAATGGCAAGCTGAAATATTGATTCCTGTTAGTTGAGACTTTAAGATATTACCAGTCATTTAAGCTCCTATGTGGATGAAGGCTTTGAGAGCAGGTCTTGTTAGAGGGTGGGTGGGGAAAATTCCTGGTAATGAGATATTGAAGGATGACTAAGAAGGTTGACTCCTCATCTAATTGCAATGGTCTGACTGGCTGACTGCCCAAAAGGATGGTTTTAAAAGCTGCCTGACCCCATCCTTTCTAATTACTACTAACATTGTTTGTCACTGCTTCCACCTCCATCCCTACCCCAGTGTTCTTAGGTTTCATTCTTCAGGAAATGGACGAAGATGGAGATTTCATACAAATAGATTATTGAGGAGTGCTTCCAAAACTTTTGGGGCTGGAAACAGAGTAAAATTAGATGGAGGGAGAGGTTTGAATGCTCATATGTTAGGGAAGCTCTAGAGCTGGGATGGCTCTTCAACATTGTCCTGCTTTGAGGTAAGGGCACTGGGCCTTTATATCCCTTTCCATTTAGCAGTCCTTGGATATAGGCTGCCCCCAGAGAGGGAGTGTGACTAAAGGTGAAGTGGCTTTCTTCAGCTATGGGTAATGCTGAGAGGAACTCAGCTGTGAGTCATCAACATCCAGTACTCTTGGCAACTGGGAGTCTGGGCAGCATGCTACCACATTCACTACACTAGTGAAATCTATCTCTAAGAAATGGACTCAGACTGAGGTTTCATTTGAGAGACAATGTTCCTGTGCTTCTACCACTGCTTTTCTGTAAGCTCCCCCTTTCTTGAATACTATAGGAGAAGTATGAAAGAGGACCCCATGCTGTGCTTTCAAATGCCCTGGTTCTATTTGGCAAAATGCTTCTATAAAGACCAGCTTTCCTCAAGCCCTGCTTTTCACATTCCCTACCTATGAACCTGGAATTACTCCCCGCCCCTTAGTTTATTAAAAGCATCCTCATCTCTTCAGGTGTATTTCAGTCTTCACTTTTGTGAGGCACTCTCTCCTTACCTACATTCTAAGGGAATTTACCATCTGTCCCCAGAAATCCTTTATAGTAATTGTCTGAGTTATACATCTGCTACTCATTATGTTGTTTTACATTGCTAGTTATCTTTTCCTGTGTGTATCTTCACCGACAAATGTAAGTGCTTGAGTTCAGAGGTTGTGTTTTATATCCTGTGAGTCATCTTCAGTGTTTGGTACAATGCTAGGTACAGAGTTCTTTTATTCACTTGACAAATATTTATTGAATACCTATAATGTTCTAGACACTATGTTAGATTCTGGGGAAACTTAGGTAAGAGTTTTTACACTAAAGATTATTCTTGTGAGAGGGACAGACTTTCCATTCCAATGCACATCAGTGAGATAAGTACTAATACAGTCATAAGGTGATTTGGAAGGATCTAACTGTCTGATGGACAAGGTCAAGTCATGGGCCAAGGGTAGAGGAAGATCTAGGAATGTATCAAAAAGAGATCAATAACCATCAGTGTGATGGTGTAAAGAAATCTGAAGCTCAGGTGCTTGCTTCAAAGGGTGGCAGTTGGGTTGGAAGGTTGGGAGGCAGGAACAGACAGAGCTTAGGATCTAATGGAAGAAGGCATTAATTTATGGAACTTTGGAGCTCATTCAGCATTGCTCAACTGCAGCACTGGTAATATTTTGGACTAGACAGTTGTTGGTTGCTGGGAGCAATGTAAACATTATAGGATGTTTAGCTGCGTCCCTGGCCTCCACCCACTAGATGCAAGTAGCTTCCATCCCCAGGTGTGACAACCAAAAATGTTAATAGGTATTGCCAAATGTCCCCTGGGGAGGGGGTCTGAATTATCCCCAGTCGAGAACCACTGGGCCATACACTGCAGCAGTAGGCAACACTTGCCACAATAGGAACTTTTCAATGAATGTTGTACATTTCTTTTGTGAAGTAGAGAAGTTAGGAGTATTCTTAGTGCTAATGGAAGTCCAGATGCTGACGCTCTCTCTTGGGAATAATACATTTGTGGTGGGTCTTTTACTATCTACTCTTGATGATTTGTCCACACACAAAATATCTCTGCAGTTGAGATCTAGTATATGGACCCTATTTTCCCCAAAGTTAATAGGTCAGCTTTTGCAAGTGTTTCTTGTGGAGTACATGGTTATAGAATAAAACAATCATGGTTAGTAATCATTTGTTTGTTATTTTTTTGGAAACTTTGACCAGCAAGGAAGTATGAGGATTTCTAGAAATCACCAGGGTATAGTGAAAGTTGCCAATAAAAATGTAAAATAATACAGATGTTGTTATGAAACAGAAACATGTTATGCTTTAAATAAATCAGTATCCTTAACTATTAGCAAGAGAACTTGAGTTTTTAAAAAGAACAATGGTATTATAATTTTATTGTATTTTTCCTACACATCTGGAATTTTGAAAACTTTTTGAATAGTGAATAAAATCATTTAGATCACCCTTGAGTTTAATAGTATTTTTGAAACTATATGGAAAAGTTCTGCCTCAAATATCCTCTTCTTTTTCAGAATCTTCTTAATTATTTGAAAGAATTTATCAGTGAGTTATTGCCTGATATATGCAGGCAAAGTCCAGAGATAGTCTGCAGACTTTGTTTTAAAATCACTCTTATTATTTTCCTTATATAATATAAACTTTGAAAAAATTGAGACAAGTATCAAAAAGAAAATAAACATAATTTAAAATATTGTGATGTAACTTGTTCATCTTTTTTCTTTACTTGTATTTTAGTGGGTCTCAAAGTTTAATGTGCATAAGAATCATGGGTAGAACTTGTTTAAAAGGCGTGTTCCAGGGTACTATAAAAGGAAGGTTCGGGATGAGACCTGGGAAAGTACATTTTCACAGACACCCCAGATGTTCTGATTCAGATGGTCTATAAAGGTTTTCCCTTGGAAAACCATTGTCCTGGTTTGAGTCTTTTATGAACCCCAGAAAACCCTGTTCTTTTTTTTTTTAAATATAGTTTTTAATTTTTTAAAAAGATGCTTAGATTACATAAATGTTACATAAAAAATATAGGGGATTCCCATATGCCCTGCTCCCAAACCCTCCCACATTTTCCCACATTAACAACATCCTTCATTAGTGTGGTACATTTGTTACAATTGGTGAACACATTTTGGAGCATTGCCACTAAGTGTGGATTATAGTTTACATTGTAGTTTATACTCTCTCCCACACAATTTTGTAAATTATGACCAGATATATAATGGCTTCTATCTGTCATTGCAGTGTCATTCAGGAAAATTCCCATGTCCCGAAAATGTCCCCATATTGCACCTGTTTTTTCCTCTCCCTCCCTTCAGAACCTCCAGTGGCCACTGCCTCCATATCAGTG